>JAQIWA010000869.1:0-24054 GCA_034693305.1 Eueremaeus valkanovi
ATATAATTATTTCGATCAAATTCGATATAATTATTTCGATCAAATTCGATATAATTATTTCGATCAAATTCGATATAATTATTTCGATCAAATTCGATATAATTATTTCGATCAAATTCGATATATTTGTTTCGGTCAAATTCGATATAAGTATCAGAACAGTGTGTGTCGTTGTAACGTTTGTCGGGGTAATGAGTGGGTCAGATATAGAATAGTATAGTATAACAGATGATATAATGCTATGGTTTTGTGCAAAACTTTTATCTTTATTTCCCATTATTTTATGTGACGCTTGTGTTAGCCCAACACAACACTAACAGCTTTGTTGCCAGCGATCAACACTGGCCGAGGATGTGAATGCATATACGGTATCGATAGAGTAGACTCAGTAGAGCCACGTTCTGTGCTTTGGATGCTATGGATGATGGCATGGATGCAATGAAGCGCCAGTCCATCTGTATTATATCACGTACTCTACGTGAATGTGCGGATTCACTGAGGAATTGCAAACATTCCGGAGATTCCCAATGCATCTCAACTTAACTGCATTCGCACACAACTCACTATTTAATGGAACTGGAGCTAAGTTGAGCTGAGATCGGGATCGATTCGCTACCTTCGCATGGCTTACAATCACTAAGTTATGCAATATATGAGCGAATCTCCAAACATGTGTCGACGCTCTCAACTGTATATTATTTTGTTTCAGGAATTTTCAAATTAAGAAATATTCTGTTTATTGTTCTTAACTTGTGATCAAATTTTAATTAAACGACATTTACTATACAGTACTTAACAATACTACTCGACGTTAGGCACGCATTCGGATCATTGTATTCATTGCTATTGTGTTCAATGTTTCGGCAAATGATTAAACAAACAGAGAAACACTTACTTATTATAGAGCACTATATCCGGTAACCAGATTTGCTCAGCCGGCACATATAGCTGAGACACTCCACCATATTCTTCTGGGTCCCATTTCAATTTATGGTCTGTCCATTCCTTGAATTACATATGAGATAATTGCAGAGAAAATAAAACGGTTATCGATTAGACTGTTTGAATGGTTAGCATGAGTTGAGACAACCTTAAGAAATATTGAGAGCAAAGAGAATACAAGTGAATAAATGCAAGTTTTGTGCATTCATTATATTATCTCTGAATACTGTATATAAACCAAAAATATAAACATATTTTATGCGTTTGTCTCAACCAATCTTTTTTATCGAATAAAAATCTAATTCTTTTAATGTATTATTTTGTGAATACAGCCTTCCAAAGAATCGACGCACACGCTTCAATGAAGCTGGAGCCTAAACCAGATGAGCAAATTTAATAAAAATTTCAATTTTTGTAAAGCACTTTGGTAAGAATTTTTACCGGGAGATTTTTTGCTGGCGTAGCACCGCTATCAGGGAACTGACACTGTCTCCAGGGCCAAAACCACCAGGGTTACATAAAATTTCAGCAATTCAAACTGATCCTTGCTGAATATGATCGAATACGTCGATCAGGATTATGAAAACTTTTTTGCACAGGGTAAATTTGTATTTGCAAAATGGCATAATTTATCAGGCTCTATAGCAAAAACCACTTGCGATTAATGAACGCTGAGCTATGAAAAATAATCACAATAATATATATTCAAAAATTATTTCTGAAATTCACCTTGATGCTACTGATATTTGCTTAACAAGCATTTGAATACCACTACAATAAAGTTGAATTGAATGCTGATTATTACAGTGCACTATGTATTTCCATAATTGCCATTGAAATTTCATTCTATCTAATTTGAACAAATATCAATGACATCTAGAAGTAATCCAGAAAATATTTTTGATTCTTTTTATTGTGATAATTTTTCATAGCTCAGAGTTTATTTAACCCTTGTGGTTTTTGCTATAGAGCTTGATGAATTATGAGATTTTGCAAATACAAAGTTACCCTGTGCAAAAAAGTAACGATTTATGAAAAAATCCTGATAGACGTATTCGATCATATTTAGCAAGGATCAATTTGAATTGCTGAAATTTAGTGTAAACCTGGTAGTTTTGGCCCTGGAGACAGTGCCAGTTCCCTGATCGCGGTGCTACGACAGCAAAAATCTCCAGGCGAAAAAATTCTTACCAAAGTGCTTTACAAAAATTGAAATTTTTATTAAATTTTCTCATCTGGTTTAGGCTCCAGCTTCATTGAAGCGTGTGCGTCGATGCTTTGGAAGGCTGTATATATGATTCGCATTTTTTAATAAGGAAAATGGAGTTAAAATATTACTATTCAGTCTTGTTTGAAAATAATATTAGATTTAGAAAAACGCTTTCATCACAACTGATTGAGGATTGAAAAGCTCTTTAAATGATTATTTATTTCAAAAATTGAACATTCATTCATTCATTCATTCATTCTTTCATTCATTCATTCATTCAATTATTCATTCAATAAAAGTATATAATTTCAGAAAATGTTTCGTTTATTTTCACGATTTCCATCAATTAAACAGAAATGAGTTTTTGTTCGAATTTCACCGAATTTCGTCTAAATTTGAGTAAATTAACAACAATTTGGGCCAAATTAAGCTCATTTCAACTAAATGTAGCCCAATTTCAAAAACGAAAATCTGGTGAAAATCCAGTTTTTAGACGCCATTTTGGCCCATTTCCTATTCGTTCTTTTACCTCTCTCTATGCCCCTAGGTTTGCCGACCTGGCCATTCCTAAAACACACACAGTATAATGAAAGGGTAGTATCAATATCTCGCTATTAGCATTTTAAAAATATACAATAGAGGGGCTGGGGGTCAACCTTGTTGTATCCACTGGTCATATATTCTAATTGAATGACTATCAATACGTTTTAATTTCTATATGTAGTCCTTTCTTTATTGGCCACCCTGGTTACCTTAAATAATTAATTTTCAACTAAAGAAAATTTCGTAGTGTAGTCAATGATCGATAGTTTGAGCCATGCATTAGAATAACCAAATAAACTCATATAACTCTTCTGGTGAACCAGTTTTCCAAATTGTACTCAAATAATCTGATTTAAAGATCGAGCGAATCGTTTGACTGACTTCTGAATAAAGTGTTTTTATTATATCTTTTATATGAAGAATACTTAAGAATATTCGAGCCCAGGCTAATCCTGAACCTTTGGGTAAGAATTTGAAGACAGGACAGTAAATATTGACCGAAATAATCATATGCACAGAACCAAGTACATTTGATACTCTTATAGCTCTTCTGAGTCATAAATCATTTTTCATGAATATTGATACCGACAACTCGATTACAATAAATGTCAATCAATTTTTAGTTTACCGCCAGAACAAATGGATCAAATGGATCACATGGATCACATGGATCTTGTCATAAAAGGATAGTTAACCCAATTTATAAGTTATTAACAATTTATTCATTTTTATTGAATATTAGATTTGAATTCTTTGTGACAATAAGTGTAGAGAAAGAAAATATTAATACTTTAACTATTGATATGATATTAAGAAATGCAATACTAGTCTGCATGGTCTGCATGGCTCACAATCAGTTAGCAGTTTCCTTCAAAATCATTTATACTTAATTTTGTACCCACGTACTATTCATTTGTTCATAATAGAGAGAGAGGGAGGGAGAGAGGGAGAGAGAGAGAGAGAGAGAGAGAGAGAGAACCACATCTGCAATTTTTCTCACGAAGATTCAAAGATTGAGCCGGGTTGAGGGGTTGAGGGGTTGAGGGGTTGAGCTGCGCTGATGTGTTTGCTTATTATTCTTCCATTTTTCTCAGTTCTGCTCTCAAGAAAATGAATCCCTTTCTGTCTGTCTGTGCCCTTCGTTATACTCAATTCGTGCACTCGTTTCGTATTGGAGTTCATATATACAGTGTATATATAGTGTGCTCTATATTATAGTCATTTTTATTGACATCTCATCTCATGTTATATAATATAAACGCTTTGATTAACTATTCATCCCTTCCTTAAGCATAACTATGAACTTATAGCTCCAGTGCCACACTTAGGCCTTATATTATCGCCCACAATATCTTGCATTCTTTCGTACATGAATGTGCCCAGATGTAAATCCAAGTTATTTTTGGAAACTTTGATACTTAATCTAAAAACTTCTTTTAGATTTCATATTCATAAATGAGTTTCCTTGGCGTGAGTTTCATATGTTTGGCCCAATTGAACACTCACTGCATTATAGCTACACTACAGTACATGCAGTAAAGCTGAACCGTTTTAATAAATATATTCAATATTCAATAATCGTCACTCGAATAGCGAAAGTATGCCATCATATCGAGTGGAGAGAGAGAGAGAGAGAGAGAGAGAGAGAGAGAGAGCACAAGGATGAAGCACAGTTACAATGAGAGCCATCGTAGTCGATAGCAAAGTGCAACACTTCTGGTGATGGGCATCCAAGCGGGCCATATATAAAATCTAAGTGCAAGTATTGCCACCAGTACTGCAACATCACTACACCATCACCAGTGCTACCAGTGCTACCAGTGCTGCTACTGTATAGTATAAGCCAGTGCTGGCAAAGCTATTGATTTTGCCGATCGCTATACTGAGGCGAAGAATGGCTCCGAAAGTTAGTTAACTGTATGCTCGCTATCGAATCAATTGATGGCTGCGATAGGCCTCGAGTGAAGCAGAACTACTAAATTGTTTTACTTTCTCTACTCTTCTCTTCTATCCTCACAATAGACGACAATCTTTATATTGTATTACGATTTCTATAGTACTGTATATCAACTCAAATGATTTCACAGCAAATGTTTTCAACTTTAAAATTATCTCATTTTTGCTCTGTTTTTCTTTCTCTTGATTTATATGCACTTTAGTTCTTATTCTTTGTCTGTCTTTCCTTTCTTTTGATTTTTTGCCTTAAATTCTGTCGAAATACTGGCAAACGTTTGACTCTTGAATTGGAAAGATTTAGCAAAACTACTGATGACTGCACAGAAAGACTTCTTTTCAAATATTGACATAAAAATGAGAATAAATTTAAAAACTTATTGAATGAATACATTTGATTTTGAACTATTGATGGCAGAGCTTGTGCCAGAGTGACCAATCAGATTCTGTTTTGCAATCGATATCTGCAGAATAGCTCAAACAATCGCATATTCTTTGATTCAAATGAATTAATAAAACATTTTAACAGAAGTTTACAGCAATTAATGAAATTATTTATCTTCAAAATTATTAATTATAACAAATAACCAGAGATTACCAGAAATATAGGGGACCTTGAATTGTGTTTCGAGATATTTGCGAAATTTTATTCAATCTTGAGTTCATTTTATCTTGAGATATACTCATTTTCTTATTGTTTGTCAAACACTTTATTTTTGTAACAGTTTTGTGAATTGTTTTGTGAAAATTGAAATATATTCTAAGCAACTGTAATACTAAAATTCTGAATTTTTAATTAATTTTCAAAAACAAAAAATTAGAATTTATTTTACATTTATTTAAAATGCACTATTTCATTAATCTGATTTAATTTCAATTTTAATATTGATTCAAAACTATTCTAAAAATGATCATATATTTTATTCAATGAATATTTCATTATTTTAAAGTTCGTAGAAATGGATGCATGTTTGAGTTAACCTGTCTGTATGACCACAATTGTAAGTTTTAAACTTTTTGAAATTCGAATTTTCAAAGGTTTGAAAATACATCATCATTTGCGTTAAGGTATTATACAATTTATTGTCAATTAATACAATTAACATTATATGGTAAAAATAACTCAACAGTATCATCGATTGATTCAATATCCATTTCTACGAACTCTGTTTATGTTAAAATGCATACTCGCTTGTAATAACATTTATTCTTATTCATATCATGTTATCAAGTTACTCCACCATAAGGCACCTCATATATCAGACCGGTCGCCCCAATATATAAGAGATTTAATGATTATGTCGGAAAATCTCTTGAAGTCAACTTGGTATCTGGCTTAAAATTATCTTCATATTAAGCTGATATTACCATGAAAATTTCAGCTTGATTCGATTCAGGCGCGGGGGTTAAATCGTGGCTTGAATATCTGACTTTTGGCACTCTTTTCTATGTAACTCCGAATTTGGACATTGAATATCTCGAAAACCATTATAGATAGAACCCTGGTTCAAATTGCAACTCCTATTCATTTTTTGAGTTCTTTCTACTGGGCACCCTGGAAAAGCTCAATTCCACTTGGGTAAAAGCTCTTTGGGGAGGAGTCAAGTGTGTAGAGCAGTATTTTAGTTTCATTCTGGAGGTAAAACAACAATAGCTATGAAGAGTTAATATAAACTTATCCACGTTATTTTCATAACAACCTATCCTTGTTTAGTAAAATTTCAGATTTCTTAAATTTTATCCTAGTTGAATACCGAATGAGTACTTTCTGGGCGTAACCCTCGCTATATTAGGTTAAATGATTTAATATTACATAACCGGGGTTTTGCCTCTTTTCCCCACTATCAACAATGTGTTGCTTGACTTCTAAGAAATAAAAATGCATCAGGATTGTCTTTGGCCCTGGGTACAAGTTTAACAAATTTTGCAAAAAATTTCATTTTATTTTGTGAAAGAATTTTATAAAAATAATTATTTCCTAAAAAATGAGAACTTTATAATTCATGGCTCTATTCATGGACTCTACACTGTGGAAGAAAAGTAAGAACAAGTTCAACTTAATGTAGTAATGTTGGACTTGTTCTGACTTTTCTTCCACACTGTATACAACTAATGTATCCTCCTGATATCTATGCATTTTTGTTAGGCCAGTCTGAGAGGCCTCTGCCCAGAGTATCACCTAATTTGACCAAATTTTGGCAAAATTTACGAATTGAACCGAAATTAATAATATTTTAACTAAATTTCGGGCAAAACTGTATATTTCCGGTTAAAACAGGTTTTTAGCCGAATTCCTGCCCCATATTTCCCTCCACTATAGCCCCTAGGTTCACCTAGTTTGGCCAAGCATAGTTCTAGTTATCTTCTTAATGGCAAACATTATTATTAATGGTCCTTGATGGCCCCTTTTGGTGTATGACAGGTCAAATTATGTTTGTAGAGATACATTGAAAATGCACCTCAACTTCGTGGGTCACTTCCGTAGTTATATCTCAGTGTCTTCGTTGACACTATTGGAATGACTGCTCATAACGAAACTGGCGTTTTCGCAACTATAGACCAGAGGAACTCCGGTACCACATAGTGAGGCGCAACTGGGAGTAGGAGCAGGTCCTGTGCGGCCACAGAGAGCACACTTGGAAGCAGTGCTTTTGGAACGTAATAGTTGTGATTCACAGTCGACGACACTCTTCTCACCCGAAGAGCTGTCTCTTTGGACACATGTGGAGCACATTCTGTTCAGACGGCAGCTACTTGTGTGCGACAGAGCACTGGTAGCATATGTCAAACAGCATCTATGCTTATCTTTGTGGAGAACTCTCGCGAGTATTTCTTGTTGTTCTACACTCGGAAGTCGATTGAGTTTGGTTTCACTCCTTCTCATTGGATGCGGAGAACTCTTATGTAAAGTACTACTTGTGCTCTCGTCCTCTGAGGACATGAATTCCTAGCAAACAACAGAAAATTGATTCAAATTATTTACTTCAAACACTATTTTACGTTCGAATAAATTAGAAAAAATCGATACAAAACTACAAAGTATTTTATGCACTCATAGGATATGCTGAACAGTTACTGTACTGTACAGACTAGAGTTACTGTAGTCTACACAAGTACTGTACAACAGGTCTCTTTCCACACTATGTTCACAATAGTATGGGGAGTGTAGGCTAACTGTATGTACGAGGGGGTTAAATATGCAATTTTAGATTTTTAGCCATTTATAATATATTTTCAAAATAATTAAAAAACTTTAAACAAAACGTATGCTTTTTGAGCGAAGCCATACCCCCTTGGCCTTTTTACCCCGATTTAAGGAAAATGGCAAGGAAGCCGCCATTTTCTGTCCAATTTTAGCCGAATTTGACCGATTTTCGGCCATTCTATTACATTTACAACAATTACGGCCAAATAAATCTTATTTTAACTGAATTGCATTTCAAAAAATAATTCAGAATAATTATATACACTAGTATAATATCTTACTCAGCGAATAATCGACAATTGAACACCTCTATCTTTACGGTCCTCTGGCCACGCCCCCCCCAGTTGGGTCAGAAAATTTTTTAAAAGTGATTTTAGATTCTTATGAAAAACAATATTAGGAATTACTGTGCGACTTTGTATATCTTTAACGGGCAAATTACGTAGGTCCATTTGCATCATTCTTTCAGAATCATTCATAATATCCTCAAACAATTTAGAATAGCCTCTAAGAGTATAGAATAGGCCTTTAGGCTATTATCAATATATACGCCCCCTCTTAGAGGTTAGGTTAGGTTAGGCTACAAAAACAATTCTTGTAGTGATCAACAGATTTGCAAACTTTTAATTAAATATAAAATAATTTTATTCGTATTTATCAGAGTTTAGCAAAACATTGAAAATCAATTCAAATGCAAATATTGACGAATGAGAACGAATTTAAATTAAGATTAATATTGGGAGGGGTGACCAATGCAGCACTCACCACAAAGGGTATTGGTTTTTAACAGGCGTTTGCCTTATAAACAGTGCTTTAATCGATAAGGGGGTGATATTTTTGTGATATTTACTGCTGATTTGATCAAGTTGACATACAGTTCAACATTTCCAAAGAAGATAATTTTATAGCCTGTTTACAAAATTTTCTATTTTTGCTTTATTTAACTCTTCCTCAAAAACACGATATTTTTTATAGTTCCAGCTATAGCTCATAAGCTCTAACTTAGACAAAGGTACTTGTTCAGAGACATTACAGAAACGTCTGAAAACTCACTAAAATCTATTCATTCTTATTCATTGCCAAACTTTTCCGAATATTTCTCAAATTATAACTAAAATTCAGATATATTTTGTTATGATTTAAGGGTTGAACTAATCTTATTAACATTGACTGCAAAATGTATGGTCATATATGTATCAGGGTTTAATTTTTGCTGACTTATTTGATCTCACTCAAATATATTTCTAATAAATTATTTGGGAATATTTCAGAGATTTCTTATCAAATGTAAAATAAACTAAACTGGGACCTAAGTCAAGTACTAGCTCATAAGTTCACTGTTTATGTATTGTTACAGTATAACAATGACTTCCTTCTGTGGCAAATGGGGTGCACGTCGCTCTGCTATATAGTAGATTTAGCACTGTATACAGTCTGTAAGTATACTTACACTTATGCTCCTCATAGCAGTAAACAAAACATAATAATATCCCATTGAGCCTGCTCATCCATTAATTCAAGTAATCTATGTCCAATTATAGGGTGAAAGGTTAATGAAGTGATTATAAGCTTTTTAATAATTAGACAGAAAATCAATATGAGTTTAGTCAAGAAGAATATCAAAACCTTTAGACTTATAAACTTTTTAAAAGTGCATGGCTACATATATAAAGGACACTCATCATTCTCATTAAGAAAACTAGAAGTTTTTGTATAGGATTTGAGCGGGTACAGTAGCTAGAGAAAGTGCATGCTTGAACTCGAGTCATAAGAAGGATTATAAAGGATTATAACTGCAATCTATTCTGCATTTCTAAATATTTTAATCGCTTACGCGTTTTAATCAGACCGTTCACGCACTTTGTATATTGTCTGTACATACATACATACTGGCACATCTTTCCGCTATCCTATGCCTATTGGCTATAAATCTTATACCCCTGGATATATTGGAAATAGGACCTGTGTCAGTTGCTTTCGATCATAATGAATGAATGAAATGAAAGTAACAAGCTTAGAGTAGTGAGCAGTGGGTCAGGAATTCCAACTCAGGAACCTCTCTCATGGCCCAGAATGTATTTACAACCCAGAATAGAATGCAATTGAAACATTTTGATCTGACCCTCATCCATTTTTGTCAGGTTAGGTAAGTCAACTGTATTTTGCAAAATAGACTCCAATTTCTGATTTTAGTGAATATTTAATGTAAAATGTATTGAAATAATTCCGGAAAAATCGACATTTTTTGAGATCTAATAAAATGCGCTCTCATTTCAGACGTTTTGTGTCCATACATACCATCGTTTTTCTCGTGAATAGCATTGATAATCAAAAAAATCAATGATATGACCATTTGGGGTCATTATAAACCAGGTAAAGTTCAGGATAATTTTCATGAATTTTTGTTTTTAAAATGTCAAATCACCTGGACAACTTGGTTATTATCAAAATTTAGTCTTGGTTTGTTCTAAATCACTCTATTCCATAATCAACAAGCACCATTTTCTGTTTCCAAAAATGCAAGCTTCATCTCCCGGGAGAATCGGTGAGATAGAAAAACGACTCAGAATATTCGAGTACAAATGTTGTTGCCTTGGCACTTTGGAAAACCCATGCATTTCAAAAAATACTAAAATTAATTTTGAACAAAATTTAATTTATAGCCCTTTCCTGTGGGTAATACCATGGTAAAATATAGTATGACTTCGACCGCATTTTCCCAAAAATCTTTAAAAAAACTATTTCAGAAAAATAATAATTTAAATCTAATTATTTCAATAAATAGCTGACAATTATTCTAAAACCTTACAAAGTCGTGATCATAGAAAAAGAGCCTAGGTTGCTAGTAGTTTTTTTTATACATCCTTGAGTTCGATATATCATTGTCATAATCGACAAGAGTTACAGTTATTTTCATTCACTCTTGTAATCAAAATCAATGTAAAAGTAAAACTCACTATAAGAGTGACTCAAACAGTGAAACAATTGAAACATTGAGTACTTATAATAATTGCGCTAATAGTGATCGAGTAAGATATGCATAACTAAACTACTGGCAAACCTAGGCTCTTTTTCTAGAGCACGACTTTACAGAATTCAGTCTAAATATTTAATATTAGAAAATTGAAGTTTTGTCAAATACATTGCTTGTCACTTATCAAAATACGCGGTCATTTTCACAATTGAGAGCATTCGATAAATGCTTGATATAATTGAAAGTTTTACAAAAAAATGGTTCAATTATTAAAGTAGAAACTTGCAACTTTTTGTTTGTACTTTCGAATTAACATTTTAATACACTCTAAAATGCAAACAGTTTGATACGAGGTCTCTCGACTGTCATTGGCTGGACATGCGATCCATTTTGTTGTATTCATATGAATTGATTTCATAATTTGTAATATCGTTATCCGTTATCACTATTCAAATACATATTCTCTTATTTTTCCAACAATTTCTGGGTTTTTAAGATTTGCGGCAAAATTTTGCGAGAAAAAGGATGGTATGACCCACAACACCCCTGGTATGGCCCACAGCACCCTTGGTATGGCCCACATCACCCCTGTTATGGTCCACAACATCCGTGATATGAGTTATCTTTTATAAAAAATTTATTGATTTTATTACTGATGAGTAAATTATAAAAGTATTGTTTTCAAGGCTACTTCACACCCATAATCGGGTACGTTATGCATACCAACGAGTACTTCCGGTGCTTTTCTTTTCGATTTCTTCGCTTACTTGAGCTCTCGTTATTCGAAAAACCATTTTTATGTCCAATCCTTACGATTTCATGGCTCGAGTCGTTTGAGCGACTGTTCGATCGACTCGAATACTCCGGATAAATATCTACAGTCGAGAAGACAGCACTTCTGGCAGAGTTGTCGTCTGAGAGCTGGCAGTCGTGATGATGTCTATGTCCTCTGCATATGTACTTATAGTGGTGTTTGGAGTGACCCTCACACGACACTTGACTGAATATTGACCCCGTTATCGCTGATTAGTATGGAAAGTGAGGTTTATAGCACTCGTAGTTATAAGCCAGTCCTCACTTACCGGCATTGTTGCTTCTGACAGCAGCAATCCTGAGATGCCCGTGCGATGAGGCGTTCTTGTACTTCATGGCCCGTTTGGTGCACAGACCGTAACGACTGACTAATATAAAGAAATCTCTTCTGTACTGCTTTGTGAGTATAGCGTAGAGGAAAGGATTGGCGCAAGAGTTCAACGGATAGAATGTAACCAATAAGAACTTGGACTTGGGCACATCGATCAGGGGAAATCCGGCGATCGCTGTCAGACCGAAGAAAGCTATCGGCGCCCAACAGACGAAATCCGTGAAGACTAGAAGTGCCATACGTTTGGCTATTGTCGTGTCATTAACTGTGGCTCTGGTTTGCTGACTGACTATTGAGCAGTACATCTGATGGCATTGGATGAGAGGCATCATTGTGCCAGTGATCAGAGTGGCAGTGGGGGAGAGAGGGGAGAGAGAGAGAGAGAGGAGAGGAGAGGAGAGAATAGAAGCAGAAATTGTTGAATAACAGAGAATAAGAGTTAAGAGCTTTTATAATATTAGTATTGATTAACGATTTTTCTTCATTAAAAGCAAACTCATTACGAGTTCAATACAAGTGAATAGAAGTGTAGCCAACCTTCGCATAACAGGCAGATATCAATAGGAATGCCAATCCATTAATAGTGAGCAGTGCTATCAAATAGGCCACATCACCGAACTGTTTGTTCTCCATCGGCAAACATATGCTGGTCTTTGAATATGTGCTGATCCCCATGATAGGCAGGGATGCCATGAGGAGCGCATAGATCCAGCCGCCGATCATCACTTTCACAGCTAATCCTAATTTAAGTCTTTTATTCAACTGAATGGCAAACGTTATGGCAAACCAACGCTCAAGAGTTATGACCGTTAGAGTGAATATCGATAGTTCACTCGCGAATACGGTTATGAAACCCGCGATCTGACAGCCAAAGCCTAAGCGTATAAATGGATTGCACAGTAATAGAGAGTAATCAAGTCAATTGCAATCAATCAATCAAGCTAACATTTAGCATTTCCACTTTTCCCTACGATAAACAAATAATATGCCTGTGCCTGTGCCTGTGCCCTCCTCGACTATCTCAGAGCGTACACCGAAAATGGCTGATTTCGACCGCATTTCGGTTAAATTGAGCTCATTTTAACAAAATTAGGTCTATTCGGGTCAAAATGTCATTTTCGACTCTGAGGTCATTTTGCCGCCGTCTTGTCCTCCATTTTAAACCTTCCTATACCCCCTGCCTCGACCGACCTTGCACATCCCTACTCTACAGTATTAATAGCAAAAAGTATTTGATGTCAGAGAAAGAGTTTAATCAATATTTATGATTAGTATTAAATCTGTTATTGTTTGCTATTAGTGTAGGAAAGAGTGGAACTGATGAGAGCCAACGCAACTGTTCTTCAGTATTGTGAAGACGATTTCAAAATCCATTGGATGGGCCCTCCCTTTCCTGTTCAAGTGTCCCTTTCCTGTCCTGCCGCCTCTGCAGAGGCGGGTATTCAAGAAAGTCAGGTACCTTTACTCCGCTTCTCGCACTATATGGGAAATTATGTCCCAGGACTAACGATGTAAAAGTTGTAAATTTACGGTAAGTTACGGTAAATTTACGGTAATTTTACCTTAAATTTACCATAGCACCGGTAAATTTACCGTAAGTTATGACTTATTTAGTGGCGCCATCTATTAAAAAACTCGAATATTTATATAATTTTATATAAAAATTCTTTGAATATTAAAAAATATTATGAGCTAAACCACAAGTTGGTTGAAAAAGTGTAAAACAAAGAGTTTTTTAAAGTATCGTTAATATAAATCATTAAATGTACTGTCTTTATGCATATAAGTAACAATAACAGTATAATTCACATGTTTTACATATTGCATAATTTACCCCTATATGTAAATTTACCGTAAATTACGGTAAGTTTACCAACAAATCATAATTTACCGTAAATTAACAACGTTACCCAGGACCTACACCTGAACCCTCCGTGTGAGCAACTCGTGGTTAAGTCTCACAAACAGACAGTCAGACACACAGAACACTCAGTACTGTACTGTATGTTTGACATTATTTGACCCGGTTTTGATTCAGTAGTCGAGTGTACAGTGCATCAGAGTATTGCATACTGTGGTAGGAAAGCAACTGTCAGAACTAACCATGCTGCCAATCTATGGCATAGTTGAAATACTGGCCAACTGTATGAAGATCTACGACAGCTATGATTAGCAGATATACGCCTAAGAGATATACAAACGAGACATATGTTGAAAGTTGTGAAACGAATTGATTTGAACGTAAATCTCACCCATCATAAGATCTGCAATCGCAAGATTAATCATCAAAAATTTGCTCACATTGAAAGTGAACCGGCCACTATAAGAAAGAAATCAGAATTTTGCTTGATAATTAATGTTTAGATTATCCAGGATTGAAGCCCAGCATAACATTTGAGTTCATTTCAGTTCTTCTCTCATTAACATTAAATGTCAAAAAACTGATTCATTTTCTATTCATACCATAAGTACAGACAAAATATGCCTCAACTTGTTTTGACTACCCCCCCCCCCCTGAGCCGGGTCAAGCTGTTATATTTTCGTTTCAGTTAAAGTATGAACGAAAATGGTCCTTGATGCAAATTTACCTCATGAGCACAATCATGACAGCAGAGTTGCCTAAGACGGCAGCAATGACTACAATCCAAACCAATATTCGCAAAAAGCTGTTTCCCATCACATCTTCGCAGGGATTAAATGCGTCCGGAATTGGATAACATTTGACGTTCGGATAGTTTTGAAAGATATCGCCACAGATTTTGATCTATAGTTCAGGTAATTATTATGTGTATGACATTAGTTTTCACGTCTACAGTATAATACTGTACTTAAATTTCAATTCAACAAGTTAGTTTATACTGTATAGAGCAGTGATAGGCAATGGGGGTACAAGGAGTAACCCCCGAGATTTTGACCCAGGCTGACCCCTCCTCTATTTTTCGATGATTTGGAGGCAAAAATTCGAAAATGGGGGCCCTTTTGGGGAAAAAAAGTGATTTATTGTACCCTTTTTGGAAAAATCTCTGGTATAGGCAATCATAGAGTAGGGGAAGATTGTTGCTGAGCAGGCTGCTTTTTAATTGTTGTCTTACGGCATCATAAAACCCCTTTAATTAGAAAAGAACCGGAATTTGTATTCTATGTCAGATTAATGCATAAAACTGTGAATTTCTTTCGGAATGAATAAAAAACCATTCGATTTGAGTCCGCATACTATTGAGGAGTTTGTGGAAGATTTGGATTTATTATTACTGCAGCTCAGCCACAATCTTCCTCTACTTTGTTATTCTCTTTTATATCTACCAGGATAAAGATAATAAATTAACATTTTGCCAAATTTATAATGACCTAGCTCAAGTGGGATTTGAATAAATTAATTGCAACAAGGCCCTTCAACCTGGTTCAAACCATTTATGTTATCTCTGCTCTAAAATATTCAGTCAATAGAAATGAAATCATATACAGCATTGACGGCCAAAATATTTGATGAATGAGAAATGACGAGTGTCCTTTATGGCATGCAAACTTATATGAACTATGCACATTCAAAAAGTTCATGAGTAATCATAAGGCATCTCCAACTTTCGTAGCTAAGGGTCTCAAAATTAGGTTTAATATCAAAATCAGTTACGAGTTTACAAACAGTTGAGCACTTGTTTGCCACTGAAATGTCTGAACACTATGTACTCTCTTTCCTGCCCGGAGGCTTTTCCCTGTTCTGCGGGGGCTTTCAACCCATGTACTGAACTCAACACTCGTGCGAATAATCTTTATCTCAACTCTTTTTTATAATTGTAATCATCTGTTTGTGTGCATAAAAATTTAGTCTATGCGATTTGTGCGCGCACACTTTTTGCCGTTGCTTGATTAGTAATCATGAATATTTTGATCTTCTTCTTGACTAAACTCATATTTATTTTCTGTCTGATTACTAAAATAGCTTATAATGCCTTCATTAACCTTTCACTCTATAATGTGACCTGTCTTATTTGAATGAATGCATGAGCGGACTCAATAGGATATTTTGTTTTGTTTACAGGATTCTGAAGCCAGCTCTGGCAGTCTTAGACATTATACTGTATATCGTAAGACAGCATTGATTTACACTCGCCTTATTTTATCGAGCTATCGACTACATGGGGATTATATAGAGATTAGCAAGATACATTAGGTGCAGGTAAGGGATCGATAGAGCTATACCTAAATCAATAGAGCTATTGATTCCTAACATGTAAATAGTTTGTCCTGCTGATCTCTATCCAAACCAAGCAGTATAATCCTCCTGTCGTCAATAGATGGAAAAAAGAACGCAGTACAATCTATAGCGACTATAATCAATACCAGGTGTACAGATCAGAACTATATGCTCCTCTTTATTATCAAAGAGCCGACTCTACCTCTGCTCTCATTTAATATCAAATTTAATAAATTCCGGATTTTTATCTGAGAATTAATTGTTGCGAACTTACAGTATATTTAAGTTCATTCGCAAAGAAAACTAAATAAATGACTGAGAAATCGATTTTTCTAAATATACTTAACCTTTCGTTCAGCTTATGTAGCGATCAATTGAAATAAACTAATCCTCTGATCAGCGAAACGGGAATACTGTATAATAAACCGTTAAAATCCAAACCAAAATCTACTGCATATGCAGTGACTCTATTCTGACTATCAATACATTGCTTTCGATTCTAACCTTTACATTGGTTGGCGGCGGCACCGAAGGACCAAAGTTGCCGGGAGGAATAGCAGGTCCTTGGTTTTCAGAAATATCATTTGTTTTCGGCTCAACTACGGGATCAACTTTGCCGAAGCCTATAATTGGCCTTTGGGTGACCTGGGAGGCGAAAGTGGGTCCGTCCTGTTGTAGGCCTTTCTCTTTGATAAGCAATAAATTATTATAGCTTTCCGTTTGATTACTGTCCTCCGGATTATATATGACTTTCCCATAAACAGTATTCGATTCATCTGGACTTCTGGTACCAATGTCTAATACCTGTCCGAATTGGCTCAAATGTCTTCTTATAACGCGATCACTATTTGTGTACAAATTGTGGTCAATGTCTTCGTTAGAGAATAAGTTCAGAAATCTATTCATAAAATCCTTTGCTTTGGCTTTGCTTTTGTAGTACAAAGAAACCAAAAACGTCTGTAAATGTATGCAAATCAGATAAGAGTGCAGTTAAGTGACTAAAATGTAATTCAAATCAATAGGCTCTTTATAGTTTTATTGAAAAATCAATCATTTACCTGGTCAACACTTCTTCGCACTCTAACCAGTGTTGAATTAGGCGTTTGACTTGTGTTCTCACAATATCTGTGAAATGAGTGAATAACCGAATAATTGGATTACAGATTAGTTGACTCTGATTTATATGACCGGTGCTAAATGTACAGATGTGAACTCAACTGTGTTGTCTAATTCTTAGTTGGGGATGTGCAAGGTCGGCCGAGACAGGCGTATAGGGAGGGGTAAAATGACGGACAATGGCCGCTAAAATGGCAGTTTTTGACCAAATTTCGACCAAATTCGACCGAATTCAGCTAAATTAAGCCAAATTCAGCCTTAATTTAGTTTAATTTAAGCTAAATTTAGCTGAAATTCGGTAAAAATGGCCATGTTTACCGAAAATGGCGTATTTTGCGTGCACCGCACGAAAAAGCGAGGGGTCTAGCTCTCGCCTCAAAACACAAGGAGGTATTTTGCCAATTTCAAAATCAGGAGGGGAGTATTTTGTCTATACCTCCCTTGCATACCCCTTCTTAATATAGAATATAGAACTGAATTATTGTGAAAGAGACTGTTAATTATTGTGATGGTGATTAAAATTATAGCCAATTGAGTCAAAAGAAGCCATTCCTTTGAAGGTTTTAAAAAAATCTCTAGAAAAAATCCGGAATTTTCCAGGACCAGCGTTATTCTATAGACCTATTGACTA
Source organism: Eueremaeus valkanovi (assembly GCA_034693305.1). NCBI lineage: Eukaryota > Metazoa > Arthropoda > Arachnida > Sarcoptiformes > Eremaeidae > Eueremaeus > Eueremaeus valkanovi. Next base: position 17,914 of record JAQIWA010000869.1, read on the forward strand.
AATAGGGATTATAGAGTCTAGGTTTGTATAGAGCTTAGCAGGACACACTATTTACATCAATAGCTCTATTGTTTTAGGTATAGCTCAATCGATCCCTTACCTGCGCCTAAGGTGTCATGCTAAGCTCTATACAGACCTAGACTCTATAATCCTTATGTAGTCAATAAGTCTATAGAATAACGTTCGCTACTGTTCTGCAGCAGCACTACTTAGAATTGATTGCAACAGTTATTGCTAAGAGTAAAGCACAGTTTTCTTGCCTCGTCTGTACATAGAATAATACAATAGACAAGTATTGAAGCAAATGCTACCTCTTTTCCATGTCTTCCTTAAACATGAGCTGATATTTTTCAAATTCTTCCGGATTATGAGTGGCCGGGAATTTAAATGCACAGCAATGATAGGGATATGTGAGGAAAGCAGTTCTTATATTAGTGAAGCTCATGACCGATGGTATTTCCTTCAATGTGAATGTGTTCTGCACTTTCAGTGTCTCGAGTGTATCGATTCCAAGCGTCGGCAGTTTGCTTATACTCGTCTCAGACAGATCTCTGCGTTAAACAAATATTAATACTCAATATTCACTACTCAGTACTCAATATTCAGTACTCAATATTCAGTACTCAGATATTCACTACATTCAACACTACTGTAACAGTACTGTAGAGCACATTCAGTGCAATGTATAATATTTACTTCACTGACTCACTAGTCAGTTGAGTAAATGCACGAAAAGTATCGCTAAAGTAAACATTTGTCACTAAATTCATGCATAGATTCAAACCGTTTGAATACTCTTTAACTTTTCATAAGTTAACTCAAGTGTTTGCTTGAAAGCAGAGATATCGACGGGGGGGGGGGTCTAGCTAAATTACTAGCTGATAGCCTCTTTTTCTATTTAAATTCACTGTTTTACCCATTTTTTTGTTTTAATTAAACTAAAAGAACAAATTGATCAAAATGGGGTCAAATTTCTGTCAAAATGGATTAAATTTCGGTCAAAATTGATTAAATTCCGGTCAAAATTGATTAAATTTCGGTCAAAATTGATTAAATTTCGGTCAAAATTGATTAAATTTCGGTCAAAATTGATTAAATTTCGGTCAAAATTTCTAGTTTTTAGACTTTATTTTAAACGCCATTTTTGTCACCCCTAGTTTCTCCTAGGTTTTGAGACAAACATCAGATGTTTTGTCTTCAAATCTTCAGGCTTTCGACATACACATACACATATACATGTACAGACATAATTTGTAATCCATGTCCTTATATTAAACATTAAGAGCATTAAAATATTTAGAAATTATTTATTAATTTTGAATCATTTTTTCAGATTTTGAGAAATGATCTGAACTTATTAAAAGTCATAGTAATATCATAATTATAGTTTTAGGTGTTGTTGTGTTTGTGTAGTGAAAGTATGTCTTCATTTGCATTCTTGTATTTGTCTTCGATATTGAAAAAATTGATTGAAAATATTTATTAAACTTTAATTCAATTTATTCGTTAAATCGTTGATTAATTTAATGTTAATAATTAAAAATAAAAAATAATAATAGTGCGAATGAAAATTGTTGGTCAAACAGAAGATTAATATTATATTTAAGGGTTTAGTTGCGTTTGAATCGATTTATCAGTTTCTGATTTTTCTGTCAAAACCAGAAACAGATAAACATTTTCAAGAATTGATTAGAATTAATATCTTTGTTATGACTGGCGCTCAAACATACATTTGTTTTGCTGAGTGTACGGCTTGAAGGGCTAAATTCAATAAATGAAGTTAACTTGCTGAAAGATAGAATGAGATTAGAATTTTTAATAAACTATATTGAGTCGACTGCTTCAGTCTCTCAATCAAACGTTTGTCTCAATTCTCCAAACAATCGATTTTTGGAACCAATTCTTTATTGTGATCACTGATGACTCAGTGATGAGGGTCTGTTAAAATATTAGATTTCCTTTCATTGATTTCTAACAATAACACTGTTTTATGTGAGAAAACTCTTAACTAAATACTCAGTACTCAGAGTCAGAACTCATTGAAGCAATTGATTGAAGAAAACCTTTGTATTATTGACTGAAATCTATTTTCAAACTTTTGTTTTAGTAATATATATATAATTATTATTTGGATTATAATATAGTTAACGGTTTAATGAAAATAAAGCAAAAAAGACATTCAAAAGATGTAGTGAACGCAGATATGGCTGAGTTGTTCAATAATATTCTGAACAATACTTTACTCTCTTCTCGTTTACAGTCATCTCTTCTATTGATTAGAAGAGCGAACGACTAGAATACGAGTGAAATAAGAATTTTATCTGTTTTTCAACAAATCTCTACAGATTTGATGATTGAGTAAACATTTTAACTGATTTCTACTCGATTTTCAAATATTTGCGCTCAATATTTCACAATTTATATTATTATTATTATTATTATTATTATTATTATTATTCTTATATTTAATTGATTACTCAATCCTTTCTTTATTCTAAGGAAATAGAATTTATAACTAATTTTATATAATTATTATATCATAAAAGACAGGAATACTGCACTACTGTATCGTATTATACTGTATGTCAGTGTAATATTAATATAACGTAAGATACGCGTACTGTATCTGACACTTACATTATTGGGTTCAGTGTTAGAGAGTGTACACTGTGGAAGAAAAGTCAGAACAAGGTGAACTGCATTACTATTATTTTTGAACTTGTTCTGACTTTTCTTCCACACTGTACTTTACATATACATAGCTCATGGGTTTAAATGTAAATTATGTGCACCAGGGGCAGCAAGTTCCTCAAAAAATGCATCCTCTGCTAACTGTTATAATCCTCTGCAGTATATGCAGTACAGTATAAAACTGTATAAAACCGTATGCTTTTCATTGGATATCTTCAGTGTAATTTGACGTAAGAATCGCGATTCTTGCCAAGCAACATTATTGCTGCTGTAATATTGGGTTCAGTATTATAGTGTACTTTACATATATACAACTCATGGAATAATGTTCACCAGGGGCAGCAAGTTCCTCGAAAAAATCATCCTTGGATATCTTGGATGTCAATCAAATTATAAAATGTTCTAGCTGGCACCTTTATTAAATTTTAGTACAAAAAAAAATTATAATTATTCAAAATCCAAATCAACTTCGAATAAATTTTTTTGTCCTATGTTAAAAGAAATATAACCACCGTAGTTTGAATCTGTACGACATAATTTAATGGTTTATTTTCAGTAATTTTGTATCAAATCCCATAGAGCTAGAGCTCCTCCGATGGGCCAAAACAAGAAATACACTAACAATTTGAACACGTCATTTATGAAGCAGAGCAGAAAATACATTATTTTAAGCACATTATAATATCGCACACTGGTCATTTCAAAGATTTCATTACTAATTTTTGTTGTTTTTCAAATTGTTTGAATTGTCTTATTAGCTCTAATCTACTAAAACGGTATCCTTTCCTCTAGGGATGCCATAGGGGGGGTATAGACTCAATACTCCCCCTGAGTTTGAGATTTGGCAAAATACCCCCCTGTGTTTTGAGGCTCTGCTAGACCCCCCTCGACTTTGCTCGCGACTAGGGATGGCCAATGGAGGGTGGGGGTGGGGGGTATAGCCAAAATACCCCCTAGGTTTGAAAATTGGCAAAATACCCCCCCTATGGTTTTGAAAACAGAACCTATGTTTTTCAGCTTAAAAATACCCCCCTTGAGTTTTTGCTCGCGACCTATACCGAAAATGGCGCCGTTTAGTAAAAATGGCGGATTCTTACCGAATTTCGGCTAAATTTAGCTTAAATTCAACTAAATTAAGCTTAATTTAAGTGAACTAATGCTAAATTTAGCTAAATTAAGCCAAAAATGGTCAAAATTCGGTAAAAATCGGTCATTTTCGACTTTAAAAGCCATTTTCGAGCATTTTGGCGGCCATCTTGTTTTCAAAATACCCCCCTAATACCCCCCTTAACCATCCGCCATTTAACCCCCTCCTATACTCCCTGACTCGGCCGACCTTGAGCATCCCTACTTTCTTCTCTACTCACTCCACAGTTACAGCGAGTTTCACGTAAGCAAAAATTGAATCTTATCCTGTAAAAAAAATACACGGGTTACAATATTGAAGTCGGTCTTGATTGGAAGAGGGAAAGTTAGGGTTAGACAAAAATTGTATATGAAAAATATCCTTGCACAATTCAAGGCGCTAGAATCGAAAATGCTGAAATATTGATTTGTCTATTAAGAAAATAATAAAAAGTTGATTTGAGTGCATCACTTAATCCACATAAAACCAAAAAATCTGCATTGAATTGATCAGTGACAAATTTGGTTATGCTTACAGTACATCTAAAAAAATTGCGTTTGATTTGAATAAAATGAGTTTTTCTTATAAATTTGATTATTGATAAAAACAGTGAATCAACATTTTTCCAATTTAGCGCGTTTAAATGTGCTAGAATATTTTTCATATAGAATTTTTTTCGAACCTCCTCTGTCTTCCTTTCAAATAAGACTATTATCAATTTTGTGCCCCTTGTGGTTTTTTGTGTAGTTTAAGATTCAATTAGAAAAATCAATATTTCTGCTTTTCTATTCTAGCGCCTTGAATTGTGCAAGGATATTTTTCAAATATAATTTTTATTAAACCCTAACTATCCCTCTTTAAAATTAGCCCAGCTTCAATATTGTACCCTTTGTAGTTTTTGCACAGTATAAGATTCAATTCTTTCGCCATACGTGAAACTCGCCGTATGTTCTATACTTTTAATCACAACAATAGCAATGAGTCTTTTGTATGACATAATTATTGTGTTGAGAAGTAGCTCTCAAAGTGGCCCCGAACCCAATTTGATATTGATATTATTAATATATGTATAAAATTAAATTTGGAAGGTATTCTATAGAATCTATAGTATAGATTAAGCCTGTCTATATGTCGTCATGCTTATTATTAGACATCGGAAAAAATCTGTTTTCAATTGTTTCTCACAAAATATTCCAATAAATACGAGAAAATTAAATTGAAATCTATTGGAATATTTCGTGAGAAACAATTCAAAACAGACTTTTTCATCGTTGGAACCGCTCTCGAGACTAGTATTGTTGCGAAGAAAACCGATGTCTACTTATTATCTACAGTACATGAATCTCATTAACGAATCATAATCAAGTTGATTTTTATTACTAAAAAGGGACAAACAATAAAATAGTACAAAATAATAGATATCTAATTAAAAATAAATATTATTTGCTTGCTACTATCTTAATTTATTATCCTTCCCCTTTAATGACGTTATAAACTGCCATGTTGATTTAACCAGCTAAGGTCCTAAAATTAAGAGAAAGCCACAAATACTTTGTACTAGTTCATTAGCAGTGAAGCCCAAAACTAGAACCGAGGTTCCCCTGCGTTTATAAGAGACTTTTGCGACAGATAATAAAAATCACAATTTTGCCTTGCAATTGCAATTAGATACTTGGTGAATAATGTGAGTGCAGTAGATATTTTTCATGAACCCCGACTACAGTATTGTTAAAATGACAGATTTGTACCCTCTGTAGTTTTCTTGTACGAGCGATCTCAAAAAAAATCCTTAAATAATTGAAGCCCTGAATCAATCGAATTAAAGGTTAAAAAGAATTATAGATTTGGAATATTTGTCAGTTTGTGTGTATTGTAGAGTATATTAATATATCATTAAGTTATATAACATTTAGATATTTATAACTCGATTCGTGTGAACATTCTCTGCATCTGCTGTTACAGTAGTGAACATTTGAGTAGAGAATATAAAAATAATAAATGCAGTTGAAGTGAAATGAATCCAATAATACTCACAGTTCTCTCAATGACTTCAAGCCATCGAATGCCTTCCTCTGCAGGAGAACTAATTTCTTGTTTCCCTTTAGACTTCTGGTAAATCAAGAAAACGTTTTAACAATAATTCAATTAATTTTCAAAAATGATTTTCAAGTCGTTCTTATTCACAAATTTTATTGATTTCACGATGACTCTGGTGCTTATTAATACTACTACTACTACTACTCAGACCTGATCGAGAAGAAGCAGAGGTGACATATAGTCTACGATGCGGATTAACTCTGACTGTGACGATAGAGCTGAGCCAC
>JAQIWA010000870.1:0-24053 GCA_034693305.1 Eueremaeus valkanovi
TTATGCTTATGCTTATGCTTATGCTTATGCTTATGCTTATGCTTATGCTTATGCTTATGCTTATGCTTATGCTTATGCTTATGCTTCGTTAATGAGTGGTTGAGAATAATTAATGAAAGCATTCCTAAGAATATTATGGTCTAAACAATGCTTTTCATTGCAATCCTTGCACTCAATATAAACCATAGCAACGACTGATTCAATTCGAAACAAACAAAACTTGTGATCATTTTTCACATATTTGTAAAATCTTCTAAAATTGAGCCATACTTTCAGTTATGACTTCTTATATCGAGTATAAGATCGAGGATTCGGTTCTTAAATCACTACAAAAAGAGAGCGCCGTCTGGTCGAGGACTGACCGATCTCTTCTTGCACTGTCAGTATATTCGGCCGATTCGGGCGGAACTGTGATTGTGCTGAACGAAGACGGTCTGCAACCCATAGAGATATATCAGAAGGACTCGGATTCAGTTCCAATCAAATCCGGGGTAAAGATCGCGTGCTTTAAATGGAATCCAAACTTCGTTTCGGTCGCTATTTCCTGGGAATCGGGAGAACTGGGGGTCTATTCGATAAAGAATTCGAGAGCGAAGTGGAGTGAATCCAATTTGAAGGCCTATAACAAACAGAAGACTGTCGTCTCTATGGAGTGGATGAGCGCCGGCCTCAGTCTCTTCACAGGTATTATAACTTAGTATTAATGTTATGAATAGATTCCAGTGATAGACAACTGGCCTAACATTGCCTGACATTAGTATCGGTTATATAAATATAATGAATATTTTGTTTGCAATCCCAACCCCCGGACAGTCGACATATCCGGAAGAATCATAATTTGGGAATTCGACGAAATGGCGAATCTATTGCGGGAGAAGTTTACGCATCAGATAACTGATCAGATTTCAGACACAATAGCCGTCAGTTTCAATCAAATTTCTTTCGTATATTGCGGTTCAAACAGCGGAACAGTCTATCAGATGAATGAGTCGACCGGAACCATCAGTGATATCGTGGCCCTCGAGAGTGGAGTCAAGCGACTACTGCATTACCAGAAACGGAATCGACTCATAATAATAACCGAATCAATGCTTTTGTGTCAGTACTCACTGTCGACCTCCAGTTCAGAGGTGTGCGAAGTGTCAAAAGTCAAGTTAAGCACTTCCGGGCGCAATATAACCACCGAATTAGTGATTGCAATGATCATCGATGACTCCATTGGTCTCTTTGCCATTTGCTTTACTGGAGAACGAGTGGTCAGACTCTGGCAGTTGGAAAGCGGTAACAATGCGGCTGTCATTGTGGCCGAGTCGGCAGAATCGCATTGGGCTGGCGTTACGTCTGTCAGCTACTGGAACAATCTAATGGCCGCCGGCACCAGTAATAATCACGTGATTATATGGAAAAGGAGTTCGGGTTTGGATTTCAATAGAGTTTCTCAAATTCAAGTGAAGGGAAGTGTAAAACAGATAAGTGTTGGACAGAACAGACACATCGCTTGCATCACATCAACGAATGACATCTATTTGATTAACGAACAGAATATGTGTTTCTCTTATAGACAACAAATCGTTATAATTCAGGTTAAGATACTTTTGGATAAATTAGCGAATTATCTGACATATGATTGCATGCATTAGGAGTCAAATCACAAGAAGATGGTTCTCTGTACTCACTGTAATTCTAGCTGCCAGGGTAGATATGATTGTACTCTGATCAGCAACCTAGATACACAGTAGCATACAGTAATTACAATTGAGAGTTGGCCTCGAATACAGGCGTATCGAATCGTGTCTGCACTCAATTCTATTCTATAGCCTCTATTAGAGGTTAGCTCTCAATCGTGTGTCAGATAACAATTATTGGGTACTTATATTGATATCAATATAAATACGTATTCAAACACGGATTCATATACGAACAAGGCTATTTAGTAAACAAATTATGTCTGACCAAATATCAAGTTAAGAAATTATTTAAAAGTTTACTTTTCCCTTGTTCAGTTTGATACATGAGCTTGATAATACTCATAAGAGTTACTGGAAGACAAAGTTTTTTGTGTCTTTAGAAGACAGTAAATAAGACAATATTAAAATGCTATGCATTTAGTCAGTCATTCATTTGCTCAATAAGACAGGTTCAATCCGATTATGTGATGAGGGCTTAATCGAGAGAATTTGCTATTTTAGTTGACAGAAAATAAATGAGTTAAGAAGAAAATCAAAACCTTTAGACTTTGAACTTTGTATTTTTGAACTATGTCAATTTTCATAGTTCACATAACTGTGCATATCATAAATGACATCATTTGTCATCAAAATATTAGTTTCAGAACACTCTGGCTGTAAGATATATGAAGCCGTGTGTATTTTAATTAGGGATGAGCAAGGTCGACCGAGACAGTGGGCATAGGGAGGTGTCAAATGGCTACGCCGCCACAATGGCCGCAAAAATGGCTTTCAAGTCAGAAATGGCCGCTTTTGACCGAATTTAGGAAAAATTCGATTTAATCTGAGCTAATTTAAGCTATGTGACCAAAAAACCTTGTATGATGCGCAAATCGGGGGAATAGCACAGGTCTCAAAACTCAGGGTGGTATTTTATCTATACCCCCCTTGCACATACCTAATCTTAATATGAATTTTCGTATTGACAGAACGGCGCAAAACAGATACGGGTCAGAAATATTGATTCTGCTCTAAGTCAAGAATTAAAAGTGGAGATACCGGTGCGGAATATCTATGTCGGCTCTGATGGTAAAACGTTTGCCATAAAACTTAGTGGTTCTAAACGAGTGGACTTTTATCGCCAAAATCCTGCAAACGATGTAATCGATTCTTACTGTTCGGCCTCTATTAGAGAAACCGATAATATGTTTATAATTGATAACCAAATAGTCTGGAGTTGTCTTATAGATAATGATCAGCAAAACGGAAAGTTTTCTCTTATTTCATATAACTTGGAAACTAATAGTGAGGAAAGCCATCAAATAGATATGTTGGTCAACGCTGACAACACAGTTATGCAAATCAAAGTCATAGCTATGGACATAAACGGCGATTCATTAATGGCTATTCTCTCTATGAATATGAAATACTTTCTCTATATTTTCAAATTGAATGGAGAAAAACAAATTTTAAAATCGGGACCAATGGGTATATCAAACCACAAGAATATTTTTATGGCCAAAATCAATAGCGACGGATCAATGGTTGCCTGTATTGACCAAAAAGTCTTATCAATTATATACGAAAACGAAATAATTGACTACAATATCCAAAACAATAACAATGAAGAGATCGATGGCCTTTGTTGGGCAGATAACGAACCGGTAATTATAACTCATAATTCAAAGTTTGCCTGATCTTTGAATTGCCTAAGCCTTTGAAAAATATAGCCTCTGTACTGATTGAAACTGACGATGAGCTCAAATATCAGATTCATTAGACAGGACTTCAACAGTTGAGTCATTGGGAGACTTGTTGGTTAACGTATCATAAATTTACCTGTAACGTAAATTTGGGTCAATGACTGACAATGTGGGTCAATTGAATTTGCAGTAGAATAAGCTTTCATGCGATCTGTCTTTAAGCCCATTTTCATTTACGTAGATTCAAACCAATTTCTAAGTAATCAAAATATTGTTGCTTTTGTCGGTAGGAATATTTGAATCCAAGTTAGATTTTGTGAAGTCTTAGCTACTGAGTGGCGAGTTTGCATCTTGCTGCTATTTTGTCACTATACTTGACTCAATCCAATTAAGAGAATAAGTTAACTAAAGCTTAACTGAATGTCTATTTGATTAGAATTGAATTCTAAGAACGAAATTCCAGCAAAGAATCTATGATTATATAATATTTTTAATTATTCTGTGCTTTTGTATGATTACAGCGATTGTTGTGTTTCTCTCTTCAAACCAAAGTCCAAATACTGCTGTGCAGTGGAAACGAAAAGATCATTAAACTGTACGATCAAATCGAAATCGATAACAATCTTAAACTATTCGCTCTGAAAGTGCCGACCATTTACTTCTTGAGATCTGAAGATATAGTTAAAAGGGAATTGACTGAAATGGAAGGACTGAGTGCTGAGACGACAAGCATTTTGTTGGACTTTTTGATCACAAAGTCATTAGATTTGAATCAAATAATCAAAAGAGTGAACACAATCGGAGAGAATAACAACAAATTGTGGACTAATTTTGCGAAACTCAGTGTTAAGAATAGAGACATAAATATGGGTTTATATTGTGTTTCAAAATTACAAAACGCAAGAATCGTCAGAGATGTTAAAAAGGAACTGGCAGAGAGTGGCATTGAATGTGCCTGTGCACTCCTCGCTATGAATTTGGGCCTTCACAGTGAAGCTGAAGAAATCCTGAAAGAATGCAAAAATCCTTTGAAATTATCGAAGTATTACCAAAATAGGAACGAATGGGAAAAAGCGATTGAATGTGTCGATCGGGTCAACCAAAAGACGGTTTATTACAATTATGCCAAACACTTAGAACAGGATGAGTCGAACGTAACCGAAGCCATCAAATACTATGAGCTCTCAGGCACTCATGTGTTCGAAGTGCCCCGGATGCTATTCGACATCGACGCCACCGGCATATCAATGCTTCAGGACTACTGTCTCTCTGATAATAGCAACTCGAGTGAAAAAGACAGCGCATACCTCACTAAATGGTGGGGTCAGTACTGTGAAAGTCAGGGCGATATCAGTCATGCATTGAATGCTTACGAAAAAGCAAAAGATTACTACAATTTGGTTCGCCTTCTCTGCTATACCGGTGAGAGTGAGAGAGCGAAGACTTTAGTGAACTCTTTGAACAATGAACCCAAAGATGAGCCCAACCCGACCCGAGAGGCAGCAATGCTTCACTTAGGAAGGCATCTGGAGGTCATAAATCCGATCGAATCAATCAATTACTATTTGCCTGCCGGTGCCATAAAGCACGCGATTCGGGTTTGCAAAGCGAATAACTTAATCAACGAATTGGTAAAACTGATGATAACGTATGGCAGCGAAGACGAGACCAAAGAGATTGTCGACAACTATATCGAAAACAATAATCAAATGAATGAAATAAGCGATGAATACGTCGTTCAAATCTATTACAAATGCGGTTCAGTCGGAAAGGCCATAGAGTCGGCACTGAAGACTAGAACTTGGACTCAACTCAGAGACCTATTGGCCGATCAGATATCCAAAGCCGAGTCCGGCAAACAGATTGACATCAAGATTGACGAATCGATAATAGAGTTGGCTTTGGATGCGCTTAAGACTGATTCGGATATAATTGATATTATCATAGATTTACTGCTTCTTCTGGATAGCGATCAGACATCACTTATGGAGCAATTGATTAGCGATCATAACATAGAAGTCAATGAGAAACTGGTGGACAAAGTGGAGAGAGTGACCAAAAGTAAGGAACAGAAGCAACAATTGATGCTCTCTTTGGCTGACCTGGCTCTACAACAGGGCAACTGTCTGGTGGCCGCCAAGCTATACAACAATCAGGGGCTCAGAACTAATGCTATTAAAGCGCTAATAAGAACGGGTCAGACGGATAAAGTGATCAGTTATGCGAATATAGCCAGAGATAAGAATGTCTATAAAATTGCGGCCAATTATCTGCAAACTATGGACTACAGCGACGACACAGTTATCGCAAACTTCTATAAGAAATCAGGGATTAAGCCAGAGATGAATCGGTCGAACAAAAGAGAATCCGAATGAATGACTATATACTGTATATACAGTATGTGTGAATCAATGAATATGTAGTGGAAAACACTGTACTGTACTGTAAGTTGAATTTTTGAATAAAGACAAACACGAAATCTAAGCGAAGACAGAATTAAACCAATAAATATTCAACTTATGAACTCAAGTAAACCACAGATCTATTCGTGGTTAAAATTGACTATGACATTTATACCTTGACTCAAAAGTTTGCAATATATTGCGCGCCAAATTCAAAGGTGGGGGAATTAAATTCGCTTAAAAGTACCTGATAAAAAGATAAGTTAGCTGGCTTAGGTTGTACTGAACAGTATTATTATAATCATAAGTCAAATAAAGTAAGTTTTAAATAAAACAATCGATTTGTTTGTTTTGATTGCTTTATTCAATTAGACGAACAATAATTAAGTTTTATTTCTATTTTCTTCTTTAGTTTAGTTACCCTTTATTTAATTATTATATATTCAACTACTGTAACAGTACTGTATAATTCTAAAATATAGTATCCACATCAGTCAGGCTCATTTTTAACTCCGCTTTATTAATAAAAGAGAAGTATATAGTTTTGTCGTATTGTCCTCTTAAAGCCGTTTAATCTAATGTTAATAAACATATAATTTATAAATGACGGACAAACTTGAAAGTGGTCAGGTCCAAATTCAGAAATGATACTGTACCATAGAGAATCAGCAATGTAGATTCTGCATTTAAAAAAGATATGCACAGAGAGAGGGCAGACCTACTGTATAACTGTGCGCAAAGTCTCAGTTTTTAATCTCGTGTTGTATTTGAGTAGTATTGACATAACGTAACGAAAAGCATGTTTTCTCACGTGTTTTGAATTGCAGTCTAATATTGATTTAAACTCTCCTTTAAATGACATAAAGATCTGAATTGTGTCTCAAAAATGTCTGATTTCGTGGGAACTGATGACAAGCATAAGAGTCATCGTAAGGCACACAGCGGTCGGAAGTTCGACAAAAAGAACAGTAGAAGTGATGACAACAGCAGTGATAATAAGGCGAAGAACCGAAACGTTAAGGCCTTTGCCATTAAGTCTGCGGTTAAGGCCGAGAGACAGTTCCGGCGCAAACAGGACTTGACTGCGAAGAGAGAGCACATTCCTCAGGTCGATAGGACACCGGTAGAGCCGGCACCCTATGTGGTGGCAGTGGTCGGCCCCCAGAAAGTGGGAAAATCGACTTTAATTCGGTCTATACTTCGGTCGTTGAGTCGAACCAATTGGCAGCAGATCTCGGGTCCGATCACTTGTGTGGCCGGAAAGACACGTCGACTGACACTAATTGAGTGCAATAATGACATCAATTGTATGATAGATGTGGCAAAAGTGGCGGATTTGGTGCTCCTCTTAGTCGACGCCAGTTTCGGCTTCGAAATGGAAACCTTTGAGTTCCTAAACATATGCCAATCCCATGGCTTTCCCCGGATTATGGGTGTATTGACTCATTTGGATGTCTTTAAAAACCCGAAGTCTTTGCGCAAAACCAAGAAAATCCTTAAACACAGGTTTTGGACCGAAATCTATTCCGGAGCCAAACTGTTCTACTTGTCCGGACTGATCGGCGGACAGTACCTGAAGAACGAGATCCACAACTTGTGTCGCTTCATATCAGTGATCAAATTCCGTCCCTTGCAGTGGATTACAAGTCATCCGTACCTTATTGTCGACCGAATCGAAGACATAACAAATCAGGAACTCATTCGTCAAAACCCGAAATGCAATCGCACGGTCTGTATGTTCGGGTATTCGCGCGGAAGTCATTTTAAGCCCAATAATGACATTCATATTCCCGGTTGCGGTGACTTTGTTGTCAAAGACATATCATTCCTATCAGATCCCTGTCCTCTGCCCAACAAAGAGAAACGCCGTTCGCTTAACGAAAAAGAGAGACTGATTTATGCGCCGATGTCTGGCGTCGGGGGTATTGTCTACGACAAAGACGCCATTTATATCGATCTGCGCGGAAGTCATTCGCATAACCGAAACGAAGAACCGGACGAACGAACCGATGAATTCGTTTCCTCTCTTATCTCAAGTCGTCAGACAATCGACGAAAAGATGGCGTCGACTGAACTCAAGATCTTCACTAATACTGAACCGACAGTTGGATCCGATGTCTTCAACGATGAAAGAGTCAGAAGAAAAGTGAGATTCGATAAGGAATTGGATTTCGAAGAGAATGAGAGCGAAAATGAAAGCGAATCCGAAGACAAGAGTGAAGACGAAAGTGAAGCACAAAATAAAAGCAATAGTTTTGTAGCGAAATCTGATGAAGAGATCGAAGAAAATGTTGCCTTCGATGAGGAGATGGAGAGCGACGACGAATTTAATTACTCCAAATGGAAGAACGACTTGTCCTCAAAGGCTTCGACGGCTTTCTACTCACGACTCGAGAGATCAGAAAACGTTCAAAAACTAGTTTACGGAGAGTTCAGTCAATTGAAAGCCGACCACTATTTCAATGATTTCAAAGAACTTTCCGACGGATTGTTTAAAGTGGTTGAGGAACGACAGGAAGAGCTCCAGAAAATGAAGACAACTCTGAACTCTATCGAGTGCTCGAAATTTCCCGAAGAATTGCTCATCGATTGGAATAATGAAGAAATGTTTGACACAATCAGAGATTGCTTTGTGACCGGAAAGTGGGCCGAAGGCGAAGACGCGACCAAACTATTGGCCAGACATGACTCAGAATCAGATGAAGAAGTGTTCGGAGACTTCGAAGATCTTGAGACGGGAGACAAACACACGGGTGAAGGAAAGGCAGAGGAATCGGATGATGAGAATAATGAGAGGGACGAGAGAGAGGAACGGATGGAGAAAAAGAAGAAAATGAAAGCAGAGTTTGATTCGGAATACGATCGAAGAGATGGAGAGGAGAAGACGTTTTTGGACTTAGAGCGGGAGAAACTGGACCAACAGAGCCGGGTATGGGCTCAACAGTGATAGCACTTATAGTCTATTAATGTCTTATGTCTTGTCTTTTCTTTCAGTTAAACAAAACTGAATTTGAGAACATGTCAGACGAGCAGAGAGTTCAATACGAGGGCTACAGAGCCGGTATGTATTTGAGGCTCGAAGTGGAGGACATCCCGTGCGAACTGATTGACAACTTTGAGGCCAATTATCCATTGATTTGCGGCGGTTTACTCAGCGGTGAGACTAATATAGGATACGTTAGAGTGCGAGTGAAGAAGCACAGGTGGTATAAGAAGATATTGAAGACTCGCGACCCTCTCATCTTATCCCTGGGTTGGCGGCGCTTCCAAACCCAGCCGTTGTATTCAATCCAAGACGACAACCAACGCAATCGACTCCTTAAGTATACGCCGCAACACATGCACTGTTACGCATCGTTTTGGGGGCCGATTACGCCGCAGAGCACGGGTTTCGTTGCCTTTCAGTCAGTGTCCGACATAAGCGCTAACTTCCGGATCGCAGCCACAGGTGTTGTCCTCGATATCGATAAGTCGTCACAAATCGTCAAAAAACTAAAACTTTTGGGAAATCCGATAAAAATATACAAAAAGACGGCATTTATTAAAGGAATGTTCGGCACAGCTCTGGAAGTGACTAAATTCGAAGGCGCGGCCATCAGGACTGTCAGTGGGATCAGAGGCCAAATAAAGAAGGCCATTCGAGCCCCTTCTGGTGCGTTTAGGGCCACCTTTGAGGACAAGATCCTGATGAGTGACATAGTGTTCCTGAGGACGTGGTATACCGTAAAAGTACCCAAATTTTACGTAACGGTGACGTCACTACTGCTGCCGATAAACGAAAAGCTCAAATGGCAGGGAATGAAAACAGTGGGACAGTTGAGACACGAACGGGGACTCCAGGCGCCCAATAATCAGGACTCACACTATAAACAAACGGAACGCAAAAAATTCAATTTTAAGCCCTTTTCGATCCCTAAAGGACTGCAACGAGAACTGCCCTATAAGTCAAAGCCCAAACTTTTGCCTAAAAAAGAGAACAAAATCATGAGAGTGGCTGTGCTGAGGAGTCGGGAGGAAGAGCAGACACACAACCTGATGAAGATGATTAGAGCGTCGCACCGGCAGAAAGTGAGGAAAGAAAAGGAAGCGATGGCTCAGAGAGTGAGCAAACATAAGAAACAAATGGATAGAATCGAAAGCGGAAGGAATGCCAAACAAAAGGATACGAAAAAACGTATTTTTAGGGCTTTGACTAAAAAGAGTAATAAATCGAAGGAATGATTGATTGAATGCTTTATTTTTGAATTGATTTTTAAATACAAATAAATTATAAAATTATTGAAAACTTATTATTTGTTTGAAAAGAACTGACGAATAGAACTGAATGCCAGCGAAAAGCGATCGAAACACAAGAGTCGAGCTCTGATCCAATCCGGGAGACTATTTCTGATGTTCTGTCTGTTTGTATACCTATTATCCAAAAGCACTATAACTGCGAAATCATTTTTATGCCGAATCGCTCTTCCGATCGATTGGTTGACGGCTTTCATACAAAGGCTTTCATAATATGCCTGAAAATGGTTTAAATATTTTCATTAATTGTTTTTTGAGACCAAATCACAAATCGCTTACATTTCCGGAATCGGGTTTCAAAGCATTCAAATATTGAATCCTTTCCTGTAATTCAATCGATTGTCTGTTAGCATAGGGCAGACCCACGACCACAACCCCTCTGCCCAAGTCATCACTGAAGTTGATTCCTTCGCTCATTTTCCCGCCGACGACACACATAAGAATTGAACCCTTTTTGTTGTCGGCACTGATAGCACGGCTATAGTCGGCCAGAATTGAGTGAACCAGTGATGCCTTTCTGGGCTCTCGAAACACACGCTTTCCTTTGGTTTCGATGGTCTTAATGATCCCCGACTTAACCCACACTTTATTATATATATCTTCGAAATCATAAGACGGAAAAAAACATACGATTCCGCCCGGAATGACAGCACACAAGTTGGCCAACGCTTTACCCGTTTCTTCGATCAGATTATTGTTATATCGGTTTTGAAACGTATAGTTCAGTGGCATCTGATTGGGTCCCACTGCCAGACCTACTGCCAGCAGATTAGAGTCGGGAATGACGTGTCCGCACGAGAACGTATACAAGCGCTCAGAAGTGACGCCCAAAGGCTTAAACAAGTGATCGATGTAGTGGTCGAACGGCTTCATAGTTCCGCCGCAAAGGACTATAGAACGACATTCACTGACCATATCCTGAAAATGTGAGCCGGGATTGAGGAGAAGGTATTTGAGCGAACAGTTCCGAATCGAGTTCTTGTCGTAAGTCGTGATAATCTTTGCCTTTGTTTTCGTGTTAACCAAAGCTCTTAGAAATTCTTGGATCAGATATAGAGGAGAGCCGTAAGTCTTCTCCTCCTCAGCGGTCGAACAGTTGGAATCAATGGAAAGTATTTCAATATTATTGGCTTTAATTTTCATCTTCGCTAAGAAAGCTGTCGTTCCCTTCGCCTGAACTTTGTTTACTTCACTCTTACTTTGATTTTGGATTTCAATTCGTTTTTGTCTTTCATTAAAACCGAAAAGTTTTCGCGCGATTCGACTCTTATGGCAATAATCGAGTATTTTATGTAAATTCAAATTTTCGATTCCGAGTCGTATCAGGAAATCGACTCTTTCGGCGACATTAGAGTCCTTTTGAGCACTATTTTTGAAATGTTTAACGAATTCATTCAAAATGAAAACAATTTGTTTCAAATGCATTGTATTTCTGGCACTCAATCGAGTCTTGTATTTCAGTAAATACTGATTCAGTTGTGTCAGAGCGTCGATGACATGACAGGCCTTCAGTTCTATGCTATGAATGTTATGAATGGTTTCAATCAGATTGTGCGCCTCATCCACCACAACCACACTGTCCTTGAGGTCGACGCCGAACGACTCTCTTGTGGGCGAATGCAGTAATATATTGTACGGCACTATCACTATCTCTGACTCGGGAACGGCCAGTCGTGTGCTATAATAAGGACAGGCTTTAATACCTTTACCCAATTTAGTAATATCTTCGATGTCGAGCACATCACTCAAGACTTCATCCCTGAGTTCAGTCATTAAACTCTTTTTAAACATTTGACACTTGAGTCGACTATTACTGGAATTCTGTAATTCAATGCACTTCTCATTAATCAGATTATTATTATTTAATTTCAAAACATTTTCATTAATACAATAGTTATTTCTTGAGCCCAACGGAACCGCTCGAAGAGGTCTTTCCTCACGTGAGTGCAGAGTCTTTTTGATTTCGTTAACGAATTGCGAGAGTTGTGAATGCGTTCGACTGCAGTAATAGATCTTCGGCCGCACTATCCTCTGCTCCTCTTCCGACTCCTCCCTCTCAGTGGTCACCACTTCCTCATCACTGCAATAGTCGACAAAGTCTTCGTCCAATTCATTGTCAGATTTGTCCAAATCGTTGTCACAATTGCCGTCAGTTTTGACTTTTTTCGCAATATTTTTATGTTTCGAAAGAAATTTCTTTTTAATAAATGAATTGTTTTTTCTGTCGATAAGTGTTTTGTTTCTCTCGTTTTTGGCTTCAAATCCATTCAATTGTCTAATAATTACTTCTTTTTTCTGACAAACCATTGATTTCTCGTTTTGTATTCGAATCCATTCAGAGCTGACTTTGCTTTCGGTGTCCAGTCTTTCGATATCGAGATTCAATTGATTCAACTCTTGAGTCAAAGCATTCACTCGTTTGGTCTGAAAGTCTTGAATCCATTTAATTGCAGCGCAAATAACACTCAATGACTTCCCTGTGCCGGTCGGGCTCTCCAACAGCCCTATCATCCCGTTGTCCAGCACTTCATACACGGCATCCATGAGTTGGCTTTGGATGGCGTATGGCTCGTATGGAAAGCCATATTCAGATGCCATTGCTTTCTATTACCGGTAGTAGTAATCACTGTTTAATCAAAACTTAATTCAAAACAAATAAAATATTAATAATATTTGCAATCATTTAAATGTTTAGCGCTTTTTGTCAATGCTATCAATCAATGCTATTATATATAGGAATCTCTTCTTTCATACCTTTTAAATATGAAATATTTGAAACTTTTTAACATTCATTAAATCATACATTAAATCGAATAAAGATTGTCTTAAAAAGTACCAAAACTTTGAACAGAAATAGTTTTAAAAGCAATCATTTGACGAATAAGTGGAACGAAATTCAAATCCGAAACAGAATCGAAGGATTGAATGCATTGAATGCACAGAATATTCTGTATATTCTGTTGGTTACTGTCGTTCGTATGCTTTGATTGCTAACCACTTCTTCACGTCTGCACTGATCTGATCGCACACCTGATGGCAGAGCTATTGTCGAGCCATCCGTTCGATTGCGAGCTTCACTCCCAGTGCTGGCGAGTGTTGACCCGATTCGGGCAGCGCTTATGTCTGCAGTGCTGTCAACACAAATGGGTTTCACAATTGGAAACCACTTTCACTCGAATACAACTCTTGGAACTGATGGACAGTTCGCTCAAATACGGGTCCACTTTCATAGTGTCTGTTCCACATTCGGAGAGACAGGCATTCCTTCTGACGCTAACACTGCTTGTGTTCGACTCCGACCCTCACATCCATTCGTTGGCCAATAATTGTGAGACAAGACATCAATTCTGTTATGATTTGTGAGACCAATAAACACCGATTCCTTGTCTTAGGTCTGAGCGCACTGTTGGCACAAACAAGCGATCAGTCGATCAATGCTTTCATTTTCGAAACTGTTTTTCAAAATGTATTCAAACCATAATTATTCCGATTTATAACAAAAATCAATTGCTTTTCACAATTATATTGATTTTGATCTTCAGATCAGTTCAGATGCAAACCAATGGAATGAATCGATATTTGCATTAATGTCTTATCTCTTGTCTGTCATTCCTGTTGAGACACATCCGCTCAAAAACGACAGTAATTTATAATTATTTCGTTTAAACTTAACTTCAGTTCAATTCATATATTAATTGAAACAATGATTAAATTTCAGTATATTTTGTGTTACAATGTCTTCGAACGCAATTCAATACATTTGATGGTCGGCTGAAGACAAGTGTTTTGCGATTATTCGTTCAATTCTACGAGAATTGCCGAACGAATGGATTGTTCGCTTTGAACGAAGACTTGCATTTGAAAGCACTTCAAATGGTTTTCGATTCTTTCGAATCTCAAACTCAATGTCCAAACAATACAAATGTTTTAATTCATTCAATTCTTTTGCTGAAAAAGTTGTCAGAATTTGATTCAGTGGTCAATGCGATTATGTCTGACAATAATCTTACCGTTTATTTGAAAGCATTGCTTGACTACGAGTGCGAAGAACTCATTGTTTCTCTTATCGATTGGATTTGCAATCTCTTGGAAAACGAAAGCATTTCTAAAGTTTTTGCAAACGTTTTGTTGAATGAAATCATCGATTCTTTCATTCATTTGTTGTATTCGTCCGAAAATCCGTTTCTCTCGAAGTGAGTCCTTATTCTTGTGAATCACATCTGAATTAATGAATCGATACTTATATTTGCAGTCATATACTGAATGCCATTAATTTAATTTTGGATAACATTTCGAGACCTTTTGCGCCGTTAGAGTTGATGTCATTTTCTAAGTCCATAACCAAAGCTCTGGAGCTTTCGGTCAAAACAAAGGACAACAAGTTTTTTATGAATGCGTTGACCGCTTTGAGGCAATTGATGGAAAAGTTTGTCTCAAATCGTATCAAAGTTTGGATTTATTTTCAAATATTCTTTGCTTTCATTCTTAGAAACAAATGCATTCAATTGGTCTCTGAGTTCGAGTTCTTTGCTTTAATCGATTTGTTTGAGTGTTTGTTATCCGAATCACAATTATTCACAACTGTTGTCGACTTTTTGAGCGAATTCCTCAATGTGTCTGTCGTTCCGGTTCTAATCCCAACCTCGAGATTGAAAACTCTTTTGGAGAAAGTATTGGACAATATATCTGTCAGTTCGAGCGTCAGTACAGACGATGAGTTCCAACAATCCATTACTCGGACCACTTGTGCCGCAAATCTCATCAAATCGTATCTGATTTTAATGATCTCTTTGTTTGAAAGCGATTTCGGGTTTAAAGACAATTCACTTCACTTATTGAACGGCGAAAACAAATTCATATTAAATGAATTGAACTCTAATTTATCCGAAATCCAGGAATCAGTGAACGACTGCAAGCGTTCAGAAGTTTACCCATTCTTTGCATTTTGTTTCTCTAAAATCCAATCGCTTTTCACCGACTCTTTGGACAAACTTTTATCGAATTGCGAACAGTTTTCAGAACTGATATCAATTCAGTTCCAAACTATTTGTTCGTCTTTTATGATTGTATTGGAAAAGAGTTTATTTCTAAGCGAAGACATCATTGGATTCATTACTCGATTGTTCGCAAACGGATCTGTTTTAGCACTCATTCAGTTGTTATGTGTTTACGAATACGAGTTCATAACAACTGATTTAAAGACATGTTTGGCATCGCTTTTGTCGTACTTTCTCATTAAGATGCTGAAGGAAGAGCACCCGAACCACTGCTGGTTCCACATTGAGCTCTCAGTCGACAGAAAGACTTTCGAAAATTCTTTGATTCAAATGAGCGGTAATATTGACTCAAATTTTTTGAATATATTTTTGATTCTTATTTCATATAATTTCAGACAATCTTTTGGATCATTTGATAACCAATTCCTGCAGTTATCAAATGAATGACACAATCAGACAGTTTTACAGCACTTTCTTTGCTATCAATTATTTTTGTTTCAAATTCGATAAAAAGTAAGTAATGTTTGCATAGAATAGACAGTAAATACTTTGAAATCAATTCTTTAAAGAATTATTCATTTTTAGGAAATGTTATAAAATTGAAGACAAATACAGCGCTGGAGTCATAAGAATTCTGAACCAATACCTGAAAAAAGGTTTAAGTCCTGAACCGAATTCAGTGCTAATTATCAAACATTCGTTATTTTTGTCGACTTTGACCGAATTGGACGAACAAAGCCTTTCGACGTTAAGAAAGTTTTTCCACAAAAGAGATAATAATTTTTTGTCTCTTTATTACACAAATCACATGATTTTACTCAAATGGCTGTTCAATGAACTAAAATCCGATAACTTCTGTGAATACGCTTTGAATGCATTCTTCGATTCAATTCCAGGAAATTATATGAATTTCGAGACAAAGGATATTATTTCCGATTTTTTCGTTTTAATCAGTTATAACGAAAGAGCGCTTCAGATATTCATAAGCATAATGTGCGACACAATTACCAACGAATCGACTCTCGATGTGATTAAATATCTTTTGGAAGATTCGCAACAATTCATCGACGAATCGGATATTTGTAATAATTGGAACTCATTTTGCATTAAAGTATTGGAAAATATGCCCAAAATTATTGTCAAACTTATCAAAAGTATTAAAACTATTGCAACAAAAGCTATGGACTCAACAGAAGAACGAAAATTGGCTCAAATGGTGGCTCTAATGAGTCGCATGTTTTGCAGTGATTCCAACAAAAGTGCTTTCAATTCATATAAACACAAATTCATTAAATTCTTAAACCATTTGTCGGCTCTTATTGACCAAAGTTTGTCGGATTCGACGACACAAACGATTTTAGAGTTTTTCAGAATATGTTTCACTTATTCTTCAGATTTAGATCTAAACCCAAAGGATTTGACGGAAAGTTTGCTTAATTCCAAAACCGCTGTAATTCTCATAATTAATACCATATCTAATGGACAGCCAATCGAAGCACAAGAGCTTTCATTTGAATTGCTTTCGGTTTTGGCTGAAAACAAATTCAAACACAAAATCAAACACCAATTGGTCTACGATTTAGACATCAATAGACTCATCGATTGGCTGAACAGCGACTCAGATATTGTGGCCAAAAGTGCCGCTCATTTAGTGATGTATTCATTCAAAACCGATTCGTATTTTTCGGAAAACAGTAATAAATCTGAAGAACAAAAGTCCGAAGAATTGCGAAAATTATTGTTTAGTTTACAAAACGCTTTCTTCAGAACTAATATAACTTTAGCCGAAATGTCATTCATTTTGAAATCGATTTTCAAAGACTTGTCAAACATTTCATATGATCTGATGAAACATTTGGCGAACAGTCCGTGGTTTCTGACCATTGTTTCCAATTATATGCAAACCAATGACATATTTAGTGAAGAATTAATAGATTTTCTCATTATTTTCTATGAATTGGATTTCATTAATAAAGAATTGATTGAAATAACGAATGAAATCACAAATACATTCATTGAAAGCATCGAAAGCACTGAACGTTTGGACTCAGACGGAAGCGATGTCTGGCTTAAGGATAAGATTTTCCAACTGTTCCGCGCAATTGATTCCGGAATTTATAAGAATATTCTAAACAAAGAGAATAAACAATATTTATATGCGATTCGTCTAAACAACTGATTCTTAAATAATTTTCAATATTTTTATATTTTGTGTAAATTATATATAAATTATATATTTATTAAAACTTTTAATTTCATTCACAAGTCGTGTAATATTAGTTGACTGGTTGCTACTGTACTCCACCACAATTATTGCGTACCCTTTGATCCGATACCCCTTTGTTCAAACAATCCAAAAGCAATAGTACAGTGAGTACAGGGAGTACAGGGATCCTTCGCATCAGTGCTCTTACATTTTGATGTGACTGTGCAATACTGCCTGTACTTCTCAATTGCTTTTGGATTGTTGGAGTCGAGGGAGGGGTAAAGGATTGAGGGGTAGGAGTAGACAGACAGTCACCAAGAAGAGCAAAAACAGCAACTATTATAGCAATCAAAAGCCAATACTTTAAGAATTGACTGAATCAGTCAGTTCTGGCCATCACTGCTGATCATCATTATTATAGTTTCAATAAAACCTTGTTCAAAAACAAACCATTTTAATGGTTCTGTTTAAATCAACAAGATAATCATTTTTAAAACAATAGCATAGAAGGACAAGCTTTGAACAGGGACCATTCCTGCTTTTCTGGCTTTAATAGTATTTCTTTTGCCTGAATGCTCACAAACTATACTGAAATAAATTATTGCTATTATTTAAGTACTCGTAAGCCAATCACTGGTCTACCAAAGGTCACCTTTGGAGCATAATTTGAATGTCATGAATTCGTTGCTTTAGGACAGGTTCAAAAAGGTCACCTTGATAGTCAATGGGTAAGCGTCTGTTGAATCGTAGTTATTAGAAATTGTACCCGGACTGACTCTACTGGAGTCCGAATTTATAACTTGACTCAAATATGTGCTGTATTTTTGGCTCCAAATTCAAAGGCGGGGAATTTGTTTTTCGGTAACTGTACTGACAGAGTAATCACTTCTATTAATGAATTAATTTATTTTTGTATTTCCATTCGAGCCGTAAATTAATAAAACTTTTTCGTAATTTGATTAAACAATTGTCGAAAATTGTTATTCATTTGATTAGAATTGATTGTCCGGCAAATCCAGAATTTCTTCCGAAACAATTGGTTCCAGGTTTTCAGTGATCACCACTTCGTTCGGATCAGTTATTATCTCTTTGTCCCCGACCTCACGGAAGCCTTGGGGCAAATCAAATGTCTGCGGAAGCTCTATAACTCTCTGCTCGATATTCTTTCCGTCCTTTCCTTCAATGCGTTTCCATTGACTCTGACTTTCAGGCTTTGATTGCATTTCGTTTACTTCTGAATTGTATTGGATTTTCATTTCAGGCATTCCTTTAGTTTGTATTTCAATCGGCTTTTTCTCAACAAAACTATTCATTGGTTTCGCAATAATTTCTTTCAAATGATTTGATTCAATATTTTCTGTATGTTTTGGTTCAATGTTTTCCGTTTGAATTGCTTTTAAATGATTTAAATTCAAAGCATTTTTAATGTTTTTCTCTTTATTTCTATCATTGCTTTCATTGGATTCCTTATCCATATTCTGTTCATCGCTTCCGTAATCGTCTTCCGAGTCATTTGATTGGTCCGACTCTTCGTTGTCTCCATTGTCTTCATAGGATTCGCTGACTTCCTTCACATTGCCTTTGGCCCTTTCAGTATATTCCGGCTCATTTCCAACGCCGGCATTATTTGCAACGTTTTGTTCTTCAAGTCTCTGCTTATCATTAATCCATTTGATTTCAGCCTCGATCTGACCCGGATAGTAGTCATTCTCGAACTCCAATTCAGTTAATTTTATTTTAGGCTTTGCCGCCAGAACTGGATTCACAATAAACGAGTAGCCGATTCCGTCTGAAGCCTGTCCTCTATTGAACAGTTGACTGATCAGTCCTCTCGCATAGAACTAAAAATCCGTAAATATGTTAAACAACTGAAAGGTTTTTATTATATTTATCATTAATTGCATACATTCTGTGCGTCGGTATTGCCTTTAAAACAAGAATATATTCAGAATTAGAAACAGTTTTTCTTTTCATTATTTAACTCACATTTGAGTGAAAAGATTATAAAAATTGTAAAAAGTTTTTGTTTTAAATAATAACTCAAAAACTGAAACATTTTGAAAAAACTAATGTTTTATTAATTAGTATTGATTTGTAAAATATGTTTATCTCTTGTTTGCCAATAATTTTATAGAAATTTTAATTAATTCATAATTAAATCGATAATTAAATATTTTTGTTGTCTGTGCATTTGCCTTGAACAAATCATAAAGTAAAGTTTAGTTTAGTTACTAAACGATCACACATAAAATTAGGGGTGTGCAAGGTCCAAAATGTTAGGGGGTATTTTTAAATTTGCTTTCTAAAGTTCATGGGTGAAAGGCTCGAGAATGCTAGGGAGAGGCTGAAGGCTAGGAAGTACCTCTGTAGGGATAGTCTGGAGAGAAAGGTCTGGTCTCTGTTTGAATAGGCTATCTCTGGTCATTGGCGCTGTGGTTTAAGGCGTCAGTTGTACTATCTTAAATGGTGACTGGGTAGTGGGATTGAGTCAGCTCTTGTTTCAGAAATCGATTCAGAAAAACTTGTATTTCAGTTGAATGGATTGCAGAGGGCACTGGTAGGGGCAAGATTCTCCGCGGGCTGTCAGAGCGAGGGCGGAAAATTCGGGAGTGGGTGCGACTTAACCACGAGTTGCTCATACGGAGGGTTCAGGTGTATCCCTTAAAACTGTGACACTATTCCCCCTATCGTTCCAATGAGTGCTGTAGGGGTCCCTGCCTGGGTTTAAACCCCCGCAGAACAGGAAAAAGCATCCGGGAAGGGAAAGAGAGATGAGTGTTTGAATAGGCTAAAGAAAATGATGACTATTATAATATGATTGCTGTAAATCAAAACTATCCTTTGTATTGATATGGCTATAAATTCGTAAATCTGTATGACTCAATATTCTATAAAGTGGAGTTAACATAATGCTGTACCAGTCTTGTTTATGGTATATTTGTTCGATTCATACTATTTGCATAGTCTTACAATAAACCTCCTGACAAGCTTAAACGGACCTGGAGCCTAAACTAGAAAAGATAATTTAACGAATATTCATATTTTTGTAGAGCAACTAACAAAGAATTTTTTCACTGGGGGAATTTTTGCTGTTGCTGCACCTGTACCAGTAAATCAACACTGTTTCTACAGCAAAAGTAATTCAATGTTTAGCTATTCAAATGATCGTTTATAAAAAACATTGAAGACGTCTATCAGGAATTTCCCGAAAACATTGTCATTTTTGATCAGGGTGAGTTTATATTTGCAAAATAGCATACTTTATCATGCTCTATCGTGAAAACTACAAGGGATAATTGAACTCTGAGCAATGTAAAATAATCACAATAAAAAATACTCAAAATTATTTTCTGGATTTCACCTAGATGTTACTGGTATTTGCACAACAAGTATTTGAATTCTTAACTGCAATAAATTTGAATTGAAAGCCAATCGATTTGCACTATTTATTGCTATAATTTCTATTAAAATTTCATTTTATTTCATTTGACCAAATACCAGTAACTTCTAGGTTAAGTCTAGAAATCTGTTTTGAGTATTTTTTATGGAGATTATTTTGCATTGCTCAGAGTTCATTTATCCCTGCTGGTTTTCATTCTAGAGATTGATGAAATATGCAATTTTGCAGATATAAACATAACTTGAGAAAAAAGGAGCAAGCTTTCGGAAAAATTCGGATAGATGTATTCAATATTTGTCATCAAGGATCATTTTGAATAGCTAAAAATCAAATTATTCCTGAAGGTTTTTGCTGTATAAAGTGTTGATTTTCTAGTATATGTGCGGCACCCGTAAAAATCCCTAGGTGAATAAATTCTTTGTTAGTCTCTTAACAAAAATATAAATTTCCATTGAATTATCTTGTCTAGTTTAGGCTCCAGCTTCGTTTAAGCGTGTCAGGGTTTTTTTAAGGCTGTATGAGTTAGCAATAAAAATGTCTATAATATACGATTGGCTCAAAGAGCGCTTTTTGCTATGAAATGATTATAATTTTAAATTGGTATTAATTTACAATACAATATAAGGTAATATTTGAGCGCATTATTAATTAGAACTTTATTAATATTAATATAAATTATATAATAGTTAAAAATCAAGCTCTGCTTAAAACTGAACGGCTATAGAGGGCGCCACTACATGAGCACAAGTCAGACCACTATTGTTGAACTGACCAATGATTGTGCGATCAGTATTATGAATCATAATATTTTATATCTGATCTGGTTCAAACACAAAACAATGATTTCAACTGTAATCAACATTTATTTAAATATTTTGTAATTATTATTATAATAATTAAATTAAGACTTATTTCTAAATGAGCTCATAATCTGAGCCTTTATTTAATATTAATTATATTTTTATATATTTTCTTATTATTTGATTCTTAGCCTAAACTTTGTTTTTATGAAATCATAATTAAGTTTAGTTTAGTTTAGTTTTAATTGATTTGAAATTAGAAAACAAATGAATAATAATTACTGCAAACGAATAGTAAAGGTTTGTATGTTTTGTCTTAAATATTGAATAAAAATATAAAAATGATTTCAATTGACTGTCGATTCAGACGAGACAAGTGTTCAGCGATTTGAGCAGAAGTCGAGTCAAAGACTGGAAACTCAATACTGAAGTGAAGAACAGAAAAGAAGTAAAAGATTTGCAAAACAAAGAAATCGAAAGAATTAACGAACAGTTGATTGCATTGAGGGATGAATACGAACGGATCAGCTGTGAGAGGGGTTGTGCGCACCGGTGGGCACAGATTGTGGCACAACAGGAGTTGGACTCAAATGAGTTCGAGAAGAGACGAAACACTAAAGTATTGAATGAATCCAAACATAAGTTAAAGAAATTTTTGGTCGAAAACAGTATTAAACGAAATAATAGTGAAATCCAAAGACAAAACCGATTATTAAAACGAAAACAATTAATGAAGAGTTCATTGAATGCGGATATTGTGAACGAAGAAGACATTCATCTCTTAAGAGAATTACAGAAATCGGAAAATGTTTTGCGAGAACTGATCCAAAGGAAGAAACAGTTGAGTCATTCGGAAGAGTCGATAGAAAAGCAAACCCAAAGACTCTTTTGGCCACAAATATTGACTCCCAATCCTCTGCTCATTGACTCAAACGGTTCGAGTATTGGTTCCGAAGAACATAATGTCGTTCGCACTGACTCTGAGCCCAAATCTATGGCCAAAGCTGTCGAACGAAATAAAGATTTAAAAGAATTGATTGAAACGGAAGCCAAAGAATGTATTGTCGAATCAGAAGTACTGCCGATAAGTATTGCCACAAAAGTGTACGAAAGGCTCAGAACTTATCGAAAGGCAAACAATGAACAGAAGAAACAGAAAGTCTATCGAAATGTTGCCGTCAGTACAGACACTCCAGTGAAGGCACCCGAAGTCAATAGCGACTCGAGTAGTGCCGAAGACTATTCGATTGGCTCGAGTCGACAAACTAGTTATCTGTCTGTTCCGAGTGCTCCGCAGATGTCGACAAACAAAGCGACGAAAGCTTTGTCTGAATTGTATAAAAACTATTTATTGAATAAAAGAACAAATTCTGTGAAAAATAAAACTCCGAATCAAACGAATCAAACGATTGATTTGGAATCGGATTCACTGCAAGACTTGACTCTCATCGACGATCCGACCAATTCTTTCGACCCATTAATAGATCGAATAAATCATTTGAAAGAACTTATTGACAGAAAAGTGGAACGAAATGCAAGTCATGGCCAAAGAGAGAGTGAGTTGAGTGCCGGCGACGCCCAGAGAAGGTCTGAGACCTATAAATCAGTTAATGCTTTGAATCCAATAAAAGAGTCATTAAATGAACAAAATTCTGATAAAAGCGGAAACGAATCGGAGGCTCATATTTCTAATGAGATCTGCGACACAAACAGTTCGAGTTCTTCTTCGGCCATGAGTTTCAAGACATTGCAAGCCATCAGTTCTTTTGGCCGGTCGTCCCCTTTAGTCGAGTCATTGGACAACATATCTGAAGACCGAAACCGAGAATTGGCTTCATTTGCATCGAATGTGAACTCAATTGAGTTGATGTCAAACAATGGAATCGATTCAATGAGTTCTTCAGTTATGAGTTCAATGCCATTAAGAGATAGGAATGCCTTTTGGAGAGAAGTGTTCGATAGGGCCGGCATTGATATCGACATCAATAGAATCGAAGCTTACCTTCCGGTCAACCGAACAGAGTCTGAGCCAAACATCGGTTCTTTTAGTTCAATCACTTTGAGCTCATTCTCCAATTCAGCCCTTAATTCACATTCGACTCCAAAACGATAATTATTTTTACATTAAATACAAATATATTTTAATTCATAAAAATATTTTTCATTGATTTTAAGTATTTTTCTATTGAATCGAAATTCTCATTAAATAATCTTTTATTAGATTTTCACTATTTTTCTAAACTTTGTTTGAAAATAGAAATGATTTTTATTAATAAAATTAATAGCAATACAGACTATGATTTCTTAACTAGGGATGGCCAGGGGTATAGCCAAAATACCCAGTATGTTTTGAAAGCAGGAGGATCACGGTCTATGAGCCAGTGGGCTAATTTGATAACTCCGAAAATACCCATGATAATTCAAAATTAAGCAATTTGGGCACTATGCATGGCCATTAGGGATCAATATGAGCCAGAAAACACCCAGAAAAATTTTAAAAAAATTCAACTCTATAATGGTATACCCCCATAGAGATTTCGAATTTCCCTCCAAAACCTATGTTGCCGTCAATACCCCAGGTTAAG
>JAQIWA010000871.1:0-24045 GCA_034693305.1 Eueremaeus valkanovi
TATATTTGAGTCAAATATCTCAACAAATATTTTCTTATCAATAGTTCTCTATTTTGTTGAATACATTAATTGTCAATACATTCGATCTCTACTACAATTTTCTTATAATCATAAGACTGTATGTATGTATGACTCAAGCAATGAGTCTCACTTATAAACTCAGATATAATGCATTAAATATGGGCTCTCGAGCCCACCTTTGATAACCGATGATAATATAGCATACACTGTATGCCATACAGCATAAACTAATCCATCGTCGGCTGTCCATTTCGGGATCAAATGGGTAGTATTCCGCTCATTTTGCCCATCATTGGTTATTTGGATATCACCCACTTCCGCATCGCTGGATAATATTGTGCTATACAATATGACCCTGGTCCAGATTCTGTACAGATCCATTCCGAGAATTCGGTGGAAAAATGGTTATTTCATTGCAAGATAACAAGTAATTCCCCAAAATGTGAGTAAAGTTGAGTAAAATAGTGATTATATAGAATGATCCAAGTTCATTATATTGAGACATGAATAAAAAGTAGGGTGGTGATGGATAGTCAGTAGCATTCCCATTCTGCATGGATACAAAAGTCACTACTGATATGGTTCAATATTTAACAATAGTAACCTACTCATTTTTAATTCTCTAGTCTAATCAATGGAGAACAGAATGACCCAGAACAAGTTACTGTACAACGTAAGAGGCGTTGTTCTGCGTTCAAAGTATTTACTACTTATACTAGTATGAACTGAACAGTACTGAACAGTACGTCACGAATTGGTCATATTTTGAGAGTATCCGAAACAGTCTAATAATTGGTCTAATTATTGACTAATTATATGTTAAATGTTAGTCAAAAATAAATGAATAGATTTATTGCTAAACTATTTGATTAATAATTATTAGTTTATACTAACAATGATTCAAAACTTTATTCAATGCTTATGACTAACGGGTGTCGACTGTAATAAAGTTCTTAAAGAGCTTTTATGACGTCATTCGAGTGAATAATATATTCACTTTTGATTGGGTTTTAATACAGTAAAGATTCCATATCTCGACCCATGTTGGGACCGCAAAAATTGGTCGACATAGAGAGGCTGTCGACTTAGAGAGGTACTTTTAATATGGCATGGGACTTTAAAAATGAGTCGACTTATAGAGGTTAATCGAGATAGAGAGGGGTCGACATATGGAATCTTCACTGTACAAACAGTGTTTATAGTATTTAAGCAAACGTTAAGCCAAAAAGTAATGCATAAAACAAAAAGTGAACTAAAGATTGAAAACCAAAGAAAAGTTTAATTCAAGGCTAAAGACCTTCAATGATATGATCGACTAATATATTAAATGCTTTAATAGTTTTCTCTAAATTCAGTTATTTATTATTTATTGTTAATAACTATTTTTGTAATACGTTTTCAATTGATTTAAACAATAATTAAATGTTTTTAATATTAATAACAAAGCTATGAATGGATAGCAATAGCTATTCGTATAATAAGTTCAGACAAACAGTCGATATATAGTTAAGTATACGAAGCGAGCGATCAGTCGGTCCAGAGATGTACGGCTGCTCTCTGTCCACAAAAATCGCTGTTTTGGTGACAATAGGACTCGGATTCGCCTTCACTGCCGTTGTCTCCTATCTGTTCCTTCCGTTTATCGTCGAATACAATGTCAAACAAGTATTGAATGCTTTATTATTTACTCATTTCTATACAATGTCTGTAATGTCTGTCCAATAGTTGAATACATTTGCACTTAATTTAAGAACTATTTTAATAATAATTTTTTAATATTTTTCACAATTTATATTCAAATCATATGTTTTGCATATTTTCTTTGCTTTCATTTCAGATATCATATGAAGTGTTATTGACTTTAAATAAACTAAAAATAGTTTTGTAGTCAACTCATAGACCCATAGTTTGGGACAATTAATCATTAGTTATATTAATGTTAGTTATACTGCACTAACAGTACTAACAGTTCGACTCTAATGTGCGAAACAGTGAATATAATTATTGTTTTATTCATAATATTATTATAACATTTCTGACCCATGCAGTCGAACCCATATATACACAGATCATATTTAAATAACTTTTTTTCCATTTCCTAAAAGACCAAAAATGTTTGCATTAATTATTTTAAATGTTTTTACTATTCCGTCAAAACAATTATTCATTTTATATCCACTTTCTTAATAACGGGCGTATATATAGATTTGTATCCTCTGTCCTCTCGAAAGAAAGAACTTGGTCACTCAAAAAGAGATGGTCATTTTGGCCTTGAAATCGAGATTTATATTAAATATTTAAAAATATTATTTTAAAGATTTAATTGCCATTCGATAATATCAGAGCTACAAGTATTATACAGTGAGAACCGATAGAAATCATTGCAAATTAAGTCTGGCTATAATTTTGTCCGATTGGAATTCCTTAATCTCATCCATATAAGTTTATTATATTAAGTTTTTATGGGCTTATCTTCTGTGGAGTTTGTCATTTTAGAGGGTCTACTGTAACAGTACTCATATACAAACCTCTGTACATATATTAATGTCGATCACGAGAAAGTGGAGGCAACATAATAATGGACGTTCTTGCTTATATTTAAATAAATGATATATAAATTAATTTATTGAATGTCTGATTGGTTTGTCTATTAGTGTCAAATTGATTGCATTGAAAAATGAGATTTCAATAAAAGCAATACTTTTTTAAGTGAAATCTTATTAAATTAAAAATCTATGCAAAGACTCGAATGATTAGAAATGAGTGCACCACTGGACCACTGGTACATTTTTGGTCTTTTATTTGTTTTTATCAAAACTATTGTTCGTATAAACGCATAGATTATTGGCTTTGAGCAGAATTTTATCAAAAAGTAATGCGATTTCGTATTTAATCTAAAGCTAAGGATATTTTATTATTATATCTCATATCCGAGTATTGAGTATTTAAGTGCACTTTCTTTCCAAATATCACAAAATCGTACCTTTTTTTTCTGTCGATTATTATTTATTCGGACTTTGATTTATTTGCATAAGACATGGATCCGATTGTAATCCGTTTAAACATTTTTATTTCATTTCTCTCTCAAAATCGATCCTAAATTCTAACCCAAATAAGAAGACTTTCTAATGAAAGGGCTGAATGAGTGGGTATTTGGGTAATCTGATAGCCACTACAGGGGGTTGTGCGCAGGAAAGGGTCAGTTCTCTCACTTTTAAGATTTCTTCGAAAGAAGTTTTAACTTTTATCGCAAACTATTCTATTCTATGAAATAATTAGTAATAGAATCCGAATTCACTAATAATCCATAATTTATTCGACACTTATTCGACTAAATTATGGATCATTACTGTCTGAATCAGCTCTGGTTATCAAGGTTTCCATTTAAGAGAGAAAGGAATAGCAGTTCTACTACTTATAGCTACTAATTATTTCTACGTTTACTGTATTTGTATTGAATTGGTTTTTGATTATGAAATAAGTGAGGAATAAATGATTGCAAGGAATAACTGCTTTTCAAAGCTTTTATTTAAATTTTATTTTTAATTTCAATGTTTTGATTGATTTATATAATAATAATTGACTGAAATATGTTTGTATAGAAACTGGTTTTATCGACTGATTCAATGACATTCAAGGGATGGCAGAGACCAACGGTTCCCATATATACCAAGTTTTATATATTCAATGTCACGAATCCGAACGCTATTCTCACTCAACGACAAAAACCTATTTTAGAAGAATTGGGTAAACATTGGATTAGTTGCCAGACATTAGATGAACAAAAACTGATTATTGACCCTTATATACCATTCCCTTCACTCCCTTCAGGCCCCTATACTTTTCGCGAATGGACGGAAAAGGTGAACATAAGTTGGAATGACTCGAACGGAACGGTATCTTATAATCAAATAAAACGCTGGACTTTCGTGTCCGAGAAAACGAACGGCAGTTTAGATGACGAGGTCTTACACCTGAATGTGCCGATGATTGTGAGTCACGTCTGATATAACAATACTTTCATTACTTTCCTATTATAGACATTGAATATTAAATAATTTTCACAATAACTACAAAACTGTGTTTCAAAGCCATAAATAATTATATTTCACTCAAAGCTATAATTCATTGAAAAATGAATTTTTCTTTCATTGCAAATGAATTGAATATATTTTCATTGAAGTTATGCTTAACTCAAGAAAAATGTCCCGAATTTAGTGTAATTACTCAAAGCCTGTGCACCCCTTAAACCAATATTACTGTCGAGTTTTGGTTGAATTTCAAAAATAAAACCCAATTTATAACTTTTTATTTTAACCCTTAATTATTGCATTGATAGCACGGCTATAGTGTCAGATATAAGGTTGAATACCCGGGGCATAGGTTATATGTTCAGTTGTAAGAATACAGTCGCCGCCAAAATACCCTGACATAATTAAATGAAACCTGAGTTTAAACCCAACAAGGTAATTTAATGAAAATTTTTATTTATCAGCATTTTAAAAAAATTTCCGTAAATTGACCCTACCAGCCCTCAAAACATGATAACCCTTTGATCGATTTTAGTCAAAAATTTGGATTCGAAAACCTTTTTAAATCATCCCGGGCAGCATTTATCTACAATAAACATATTTCTCATACAAACTGTGAGCTCATCTTTATTTGAAGTTTAGTAAAAGTACCTGCACAGTATATTCATTGAGCTTATTCATATAACTTGATGGACTTAGGCTCAGGCTTATTTAATACTGTTGGCGATTTTTGAGGCGACTGTATATCCTTAATAACAGCGAAAATTCACTAAAAATAAGGCAAATAATTTACCCCACACTTGGTGTATGACCTGTTCTATTCTTTTCATTTGATCAGTCCAAAGTGACCAGGGGGGTTCTTACACTGTAGAAGAGCTCAATTGATTTTTGTTCTGATTTTGATTGTCTAACCCTTAGAGCGCCGCTAATAAGATAAGTCACGGCTCGGCTGCAGATCAAGAGTTCTTTTACGAGGCTTTGAATGTCATAATAGAGGAGTCAAAGAGTTTGGTCTTTAAGAAGAATACGATTCGAGAGCTTCTGTTCGACGGATACGAAGAAGTGATACTCCAAGCGGCGCAACAGCTCTTTCCGGACACGCCGTACGCGAGCTTTGGCTGGTTTTACGCCAAAAACAATACTTCATCAGACGGTACGTTCCGAATACATACGGGTGCCAAAGGCGTCAACCGATTAGGACTTCTGGACACTTGGAATAACAAGAAGTCTAATGACAAGTGGTTTGGAAAACAGTGCCAAAGAATAGACGGCATCTCTGCCGGAGATTTCCAGCCGCCGTATAGACTACCGAAACCCAAAAGTATTGAAATATTTGCGGCCGATATGTGTCGACCCATTAGTCTAGAGTTCGCTCAAGAAGTCGATTTCAATGGAATCAAATGCAGTCGCTATTGGGTCAGACCCTCTCTATTCGACTACTCTTTGCCAGAGAATAGATGTTATTGTCAATCAAATCATTGTCCGGCCAATGGTGTGCTTAACGTGTCTACCTGCGCAATGGGATCCCCGGCCGCCATATCTTTCCCTCATTTTTTATACGCCGATAATATATACTCGAATGCAATCTACGGATTATCTCCCGATCCCCTCAAACATAGCTTTTATATAGACATTGAGAACACATTAGGAATTCCAGTGAATCTGGCGGCCAGTCTTCAGGTGAATATAGTGGTTGAGCGCAACCCGAATGTCGACTTCGCTAAGAATTTTACACAAAAACAGTTATATTTTCCACAATTCTGGTTCAGCACAAGCGCCACAGTAGGCGATGATGTGGTCCGACAGTTGAACTTTCTGCTCAATGGGGTTCCGTATTATATAAATTTGATAACTTTCCTCATTCTACTCATCGGTTTTCTACTACTCATATCGGCGGCAGTTCTGGCCGTTCGGAACCGAAAGAACATTGATTTGAGTCGACGCCAGAAATACAAAGCCGTAGAACTGAATTCAACGGTTTTGCCCAATGAGTGACACTTTGTTCCACTGTTTAGACAGCTATTTGTGCGAATCAACTAAAATATCTGAATTACATATCAGTTGACATCAGAAGTGATTCGAATATTATTTATTCAAATATCGATAATAGCTATGAATTTTCAATTTTCCTTAAAACTCAGCTTTTGTTATATTATTAAGTTTTGCTCAAATTTAGAGTTTATGTCAAATAATGATCAAAAAGTGCCAAAAATTCTATAATATTTACTCTTATCTCCAGTTTTACTAACTTTTAGACCAAAAGACCACTTATTTTCTGCATTTATTATGTTTTAAACTATATTTTTGACTCTTTTCTAATAATTGTAATTAATTTTGTGATTATATCAACGACTTTATAGTATTTATCGGAATATATATATATTTATAATTTATTTGTATTTAAAATATCGACAATTTTTGTATTTTTATAACTTATCCAACGATTGAAATAAATATATAATTGAAGTAAAAGTTAAATATTTGTCATTAATATTAATGTTTAATAGTCATCCGAATCGTTTCACTAAACTTACAACCTTGTTTGTTATTATTAACAGAACAGGCACACAGATAAGAGGTGTATCTAATAGCAACATGCAACTTTTACATTGTTTTCTGTGTCCGTACACTTTTAGAACAGCGAATAGTAAAGCAATAAAAATAATAATTTCTTAAGAATTTAGAGGAAAAATATTCAGCAAAATGACTGGCCTTTAGACCATATAAAGCATGAAATTGTTTATTTAAGTATTGAATATATTATTAGGTCTTCTATGAGCACAGCGTTAATCATAATCTGTGATAATTTATGATCGACTCTGTGCTCATAATAGAGTCAATTATATTCTGACTGTAAGAAGACTTAATTCATAATTTAATAGCACATGAGTTAGACCAGGAATTTAAGTGCTTTCATGAAAAAATTAAAAAAACATTGATGAGACCACCCTGTATGTTTCACAATATTACTTGAATATTTTTTATTTCTCAAATACTTAATGACAAACAGAATATTCTGTGAAAATTATTTTTATGTTTGCGTAAAGTTTTTTAGAACTTTAGTGAATATATGGCCCAAAGAGTGGCACTAATGCTATGCAATGCTATGCAAACCAGTGTTCAATCAATTCATTTCTTCTACACTTTTAGCGCCTTTTTTCACAACATATCAAACAATATCTCATTTTATTTAATTATTTCTCAAATTGTGTTAATATTTCAATACAATTATGGAAAGCGAGTACTCATTAGACGACAATTCAAGCATTCATTGGTATTATATTTATATAAATATATAATTTATTATTAAAATTGATATTTGTTTCGACCACTCATTTAAAGGGTTGAGAAATACCGACCAAAACGTTTGGATGATTTGATTTCACACCAAAACATCATTAATACTCGTAATCAGTATATTATTAATACTATTAATAATGTATTTCAATATCAATATTATTATCCATTTATTCAGTGACCAAATTCATGGCAGAGAACCGGTTGCCGCACCTCCTGCTGTACGGCCCGCCCGGCACCGGCAAGACGTCGACGATCCTGGCCTGTGCTCGACAGCTGTATTCGCCCCAACAGATGCCTTCAATGCTTTTGGAGGTCATTATCTCTATTATAACCATTGATTGCCAATCGATTCAATCAAATCTTATTTACGTTTAATTGCAATCAAATGAACCAACAGTTGAACGCATCGGACGACAGAGGGATAGACGTAGTCAGGGGTCCGATCCTGACCTTCGCCTCAACCAAAGCCGTCTTCAAGACTGGATTCAAACTAATCATTTTGGATGAATCGGATGCCATGACTCAGGACGCGCAGAACGCCCTCAGAAGAAGTACTGGCCGTTCACTCATCCACTCTCTGACCCCTTCTCTGACTTAGACTTTAAATGAATTTATTTTTTTTCAAAGTTATGGAAAAGTTTTCAGTGAATACGAGATTTTGTTTGATTTGCAATTATTTATCCAAAATAATACCTGCGCTTCAGTCCCGTTGCACTCGATTCCGGTTCGCACCGTTAAAATCGCAGCAAATAATACCCCGAATAGAGTATGTCATACGAGAGGAAAGGGTTAACGCGACCGAAGATGGCATCAAAGCTCTGATCCAACTATCGAACGGAGATATGAGGAAAGTCCTGAATATCCTTCAGAGCACCGCAGCTGCATTCGATGTGGTCAATGAGCGCAATGTCTACCTGTGTTGCGGACATCCACTGAAGGAAGACATCGAACACATTCTTAGTTTACTTCTGAATCAAAACTTTAGTTCTATTTACGAGAGTATGGGTTGAGTCGAGCCTTACATCGAATCATATTTTAATAGATTTTCATTTCATTCCGATTCAGATGTAATGAAAATGAAAAGAGAGAAAGGACTGGCACTTCAGGACATCATCACAGATCTGCACCCATACGTCGATAGAAGTACAGTATTCAACAAAATGCCCATTAAATAACCCGAATATAAACATATTTACAATTTGTCTTAAATTTCAGTCGAGTTTCCGATTCGTATAAAAATAGAAATTTTGGAGAAAATGGCAGAAATTGAGTGAGACTTCAATTATTCTCATTTTATTGCTGTATTTAAGTTCAATAGTTTAACAAACAATATAATGTCTGTCCAAATGGCTGCACAGGTATCAGCTTTCATCGGGCGGTTCTGAAAGACTACAATTGGCGTCACTTATCGGTGCCTTTCAATCGGCCAGAAATCTATCCGAAAAGCAATGAATATTATTATTAATATTAATAATGTTTTCTATCATTTGATTGGATCTTATTTTTTATATTTCTATAAAATGATTGCAATTTTTCATAATTTTGACTCTGAGTTCATTTTATCGAAACAGGAAGACATGGATTGAATTAATTGCTGATTGAAAGTGAAATCCAAACAACGATAGCATCGAATGAATTATTATTTCTTTTGCTTTTATTGAAGAGATTTTGAAATGACTTTGAATTATATGTTGTTTGCGATTAAATGATATATATTTTGCAATAATTAATGAAATCTTTTTGAGAAATGTGTCGATAATTACACGAAAAGCTATTATTGGAAACATTTGAGAACTAATGGCTTCACTAATCACTAGTTATGCAGATTTCAAATGCAATCATAAGATTGTATTCAACAAAAAGATTTCTGAAATGACATCAAATGATAAGTTTGTTTTATACAAAAAAAAACATTCATTTTTGTCGTTCAGAGCTGTGCAATGAATGCAAGATTTAGCCCAAATACTACCCCTTTAATCGTTGTTCCGCATCCCTGTGTCATAATATTAAATATCAAATAATTTCTTAATTATAATTATAATTTATGTAAATTTCCATTAATCTGATGATCAAAACACAAATAATAATTGTTTTCTGAACTTTGTTGCCATAAAAGTGCGATAAAAATCACAATAATTATTGAGGAAAGTGTTGATCGAATCCTAACTTTATCTAATCATTGGTATAATAGAGTCAAATGAATTGTCTTAAACACAATCATAAGAACAAACAAATGACTGAATAGTTTTGTTTTTGTTTAAACTGATTAATGATTTGTCTGAAACTTAAATATATTTTGCATTTGGTTTAAGAGTTATTGTGTTTTATATAATTTCTGTGCGTTTGCGTCGACACAGCCTTCAGGAACAGCAAAGCCTTCAAAGCGGTTGGAGAGGGAGAGACAGAGAATGGGGAGAACGGGAGAGAAAGATAGAGAGCCTCTGAAAGTGCATATGAGAGCTGAGCCAGTGATCAGAATCGCGTGGATGGCGTTCATCGTCGATGCACTGAATGCACACAAGCTATCGAACCATTGCACCAACCAATGCATCATTGCTTATGTGTTCGCCTTTTTAGTCCACTTTACAAATGTTTTTGCATTCAATTCATTATAAATACTAATAATGTGTCGAAACAAATATCGAAAATGATTTTCTGATTCGCTCTCAAATAATAACTGTATAAATATGTAAATAAATTCCGAATATTTTCTCAATTTTATAGAATCTGAGTAATAGAGTGATCGCATAGTAATGAATAATTGTGTTGAGTGTATGGAACACAAGATTGAGTGTTGCGATGATGTGAACCCTTTGAACGCATCAGAGCTGAGACTAACGCCAATCGATTGCTCTCTAATATTAAGCAAAACAATCAAAACTAAAGGATTAACGAATTCAAGACTAATCCTATTCTCTGTGATATTTATATTAATGCCTCATATATTCAATTGCAAGCCATTAAGCGATGGATCGTTGAGTTCTTCATCAACTCTATCATCAGATAATTTTTCGTTTGCAATGGTATGAGAATTATAGTTATAAGTGAATTGAATGCACATTCAATGCATTCAATGCATTCACTCATAAATGCATTACTCCTACAATCAAAATGATTTATACGTTTGAACAGATTTTAATAGAGGAAGACATTAATTGAGTTGCTTTTGGTTTTAAATTGTTTCAAAATAATTCAGATATTAATTGAATGCATTGTAGGCTTAATGTTATTCTGCAGTAATACTGGAATACATTCTGTATTAATACTGTACTGTACTATATAGTACTGTAAGAAGAATAAAGTGTAAGAACCTATTTATAGATGCTTTGCTCCAATCAGTTACAGTATATAGTGTTCTATTAATTACTATTCATTAAAATTATCCAAGTTTTGCATTCGTTATAAAATCCTATTTTGTTAAACACTTTTATATCCGTTTTCTATTCCATTGTATTGTATGTATTGAGTACAGGAAAGCACACAATATATGATCAAATCTTTACTCAATTCCTATCAAAATACTTAATGGAAATGCATTTATTCTGAAAACATTTTCATTAAATTTCAATTCATTTGAAAAATTGTTTGAACTAATGAGTCGAACGAAGATTTCATTATTTAATGATAGTCTTCAATGGTTTTCCAAAATTGGTTCCAATACTTGATTTATAGGTCGATCCAATTGATTGCCAGATTTACTGATAAGTTTGTATTGATTTTTATACCTCGACTCGAGTCGACTAGAATTAGATTATCGAGTATTTTGTTGCTCAGCAACACTTCATTCAATTCTTTCACACTTTGTTTCGAACTCTAATTAATATTTCGAACTCTTATTATTCATTGAATAAAACATTTGTTTTACTATTTTTTAAATTAAAATAATTTGTAAATTAATTGAATCGAAAGCTTTTAAAATTGGACTTAAAATTTTGAATTAGAAATATAAACAAAACACTATATTTTGATCTCATCAAGTACACTTTATATTATCATCTAGTAGATCTTATGAATCCTTGTTTGTTAGCTTGGTGAGAGAGGGGTTGTTTACTCAACCACCGTTTTAAAAGTTTGCAAATTGACCCTTCAAGTTCTACTTGGGTAAGTTTCCCAGGATTTGCATAAGGACTGGCCGAACTTTGAGTACTAAATCAAATGTGTGGGTCATATGTTGGTCATATTTGACCTAAATTCAGTCCTTTAGCTCTTTTGTTCTCGTCATGCAATCTGCCTTAAACCACACAAAATCACCCTTGTACTGTACTCTAACGTTCTAGACTGAGTTTGTCTAGCTTGACTACCCTGCTCTTTTATTGCTGCCATTCTTTTCTTCTAACGAACACATTATTTCTCATATCTTTTCACTTTTAAGGCTAACTTACTGTATATTTGTGTTTATAGTTATAGCGAATCCAATGCTTTCGGGTTTAGGTTTCAAATAAACAAAAACATCAATAAATATAACTTTTATTTAGAGACAAAACAATTAAAAAATATCGTTAAACAGATATTTATTTTTACATTAAACACATTACTCTTTTTCTTTTCTATCTATTATTTTTCATTAAAATAAACCTGGTCATTGGACCATGGGCTCAGTCCAGTGGTCGATCTCTTTTTTCTATAGAGATTTCAATTTTGGTTTTCATTTCATTGATATTTTATTTAAGCTCTAAAAGCAAAATGGCCACAATGGTCAGGCACTTTTTTAAAGTGCTCTATTTTCCCCATTTGTAATACTTTTGTCGGTTTATACACATTTCAACATTTTATTAGATGAATAATGAGTTCTGTTATGTTATAGTGAATATCCATCACTTTTATAGTTTATTGTAATTTTCTCTGAAAGGGATAATAATTTTGTTTTATTAAAGTTTTATTTCTTTTTTTTATTTCAAAGAATTTAAGTTCGTTTCAGAAGAATCTTAATTATCGTTAAAAATCAGTTGCTTTTAAAATGAAAAGTATTTTTGTGCAAACAAGTGCTAATACTGTGATAATCAAGACCTGACCCAAAAAACAAGTTTCATTCATAAGAGAGTTACACAATAGAGAGCCAACACTATTAACCTTCAATTCTTGTCATTTCGTTTATTATTCATCAAATGTTGTTTGAAATTCAGACTATAATTAAATTCAATTATGAATGCAAACAGTCTATAGACTATACTGTACTACTAAATGATATGTTTTAAGCCTAAACTATATGACCGCTTATTTTCGATTAATAGAGAATTTATTTTCACATATAATCAAAATAATAAATGCAAAACAATATGAATGAGCACTTCATTTATCAAATTGAATGAAAACACTTTTTCAGTTAAGTGTATGCAAAGGAAAAGTACATAAATGGCTAAAATAGTTCCGTTCGTTGAACCTAAAGACCAAGTGTGAATCCATTCATTCAGGGTTGTTCAGAAGAATATAACAAAAATGTCTTGGCTCCAGAATCTTTTAGAACTTTGCTTATTATTGAGAATGGCCAAGGGTGCTTACATGAAATGCACACTTATGTCAAAATTAAGTCAACTCAATCTCATGAGTCTTGAGCCCAACAAAACCTGGATTCGGGAAACTGCGAGTTATAGTAAAGACGCTTCGGGTTTGAACCGCTATTTTTTGGTTGATCTGGATCAAACAGAATTTTCGATAACTGCGGAGTATTTTGACATAACTTACTTCCGCATCCCTGGCCTGAGTTGTCATCGCATACTTAGCTTCCGGAGTAATAACTTATTCATCGGATCTGGTTTTGGACACGTCTGCAAAGTCTGCATAAAATACTTTCACAATACTTATGAACTCATTGTTTACGCGAATACTTAAATTGTGGTTCACAGCCAATGGGTTTGCCTTTTTGTGACTCATCTTTGTTTCTCTGTTTCAGTTTTCAATGCTTTTATTCAAATCTCTATTACATAATACATAATATACAGTGTAATCAATACATGTAGTCAATGATCACATACTTTAAGCCATAATTTTGCTCTTTTTGGTGCTTTGAGTTCGAACTCAATTCAAAGTTTTCTTATTTCAATCAATTTTAGAGTAATTTTAAAAATTAATAAT
Organism: Eueremaeus valkanovi; assembly: GCA_034693305.1. Classification (NCBI taxonomy): domain Eukaryota; kingdom Metazoa; phylum Arthropoda; class Arachnida; order Sarcoptiformes; family Eremaeidae; genus Eueremaeus; species Eueremaeus valkanovi. The sequence goes on from JAQIWA010000871.1 coordinate 13,425, forward strand.
TTATCAAAAATTTTGATTAAATTCGAATAATATTGGAATAAATATTATTTGACCACAATTTTGGTCATTATTATGATTGGGGCCAATATTGCTATAGTTTTATTGAATCTCTTGAATAACTTTCTTATTTAGAGTCACTTTAAGACTAACTTAATTCAGACAAACTCTCGTAACTTTTCCCACTGGATCCGCACTGAAAAATAGCTACCAAGCTAATTTGCACAGACTTTTGAACGTATTCTATATTATGTGCCCAACTCATTCCGTGTCGTAAAATATACCTAGCTATATTCTCATTTCAATAAATTCTTAAAATTTTAATTCTTTTAATTAAAAATTCAGGAATTTTTGTCAAAGTTTGGATATTTGCCGAAATCTGATCGGAATAGTGTGAACCTGAGAAGTGAACAGCAGTTAAGAGATGCCATCTCTTCGATGCAGTCTTTTGCTAATCTAAAGCCAACCGGTGTTATTGACAACTCAACTCTGGCTCTGATGAGGAGAAGGATGTGCGGAGTGCCCGACCTATTCGACTCGTCTCGTCATCGGATCAAACGATATGCTCTTCAGGGCTCCAAATGGAATAAAACTGATTTGACCTGGAGGTCAGTATTATCTGTTTCTCTCTTTAGAGTTCACAAACAAACTCAGATTAAATGAGAAATAAACAAATGAACAAGCTAATGAACGAACTGAAGAATAGAGAATGCCTGGATAAAGTTCAGATTACACTCGTCATATGACACTGTTCATTGAGTTTATTTATTCAAACATCAATTTTTGTCTCGTTTGACAGAACACACAAACAATACTTAATTGTGTCTCGAATTCACTGACGAATAATTAGTGCAAAAATGATGAAAACAAGATCTACTGACTGACAGTGTAGACCCTCTGAATCCGTAGAGTATTTTTTAGCCATTCAAGACAAAAGCACTGGTGCTTCAGAACCTATGGGGTATTTTGAGCCCTATTAGATTAATTTGATCTCTCGATTGCTTTATTTATATCCTATGATCAGATTTCCCATAAATGCGAGTTTAGTGAACCTCTTGTCAAAGAAAATGTTTTTTAAAATTAGTCTATTCTTTCTTTTTTATCCTATTTTTCAAACTTAACTTATGCCCACTTAAGACGATATCCGATTTGAATATTTGACAAAATTATTTCTGCACTCAATTATATTTCGTTCAATTGTCAGCTTTTCTAAAGATATCAAACGGAAAATGTTATAAATAATCTGAAGGACGAGAAGCCCTCAAAACAATTACAACTCATTTATATCTATAAAATATTATAGAATTGAATACTAAATGAAAATCATTTACAAATTTTTTCTGTTAATTGTTTTGAAAGTTTTTTAAATCGGCTTAAATTCAATATTCAATATCAAATTCATTATCAATTGATTAGATTTGCTTATTCTATATATGAGTAGATAGTGTTGTACTGTACTATACTCTGGGTCAATTGGAAACATATCAAATTTATTAATATAGAGATGCGGATCGGCATCTACTCTAAATGATTTGCAAAACACCCCAGAAATATATGCAAGAGCACAATAATCTCACTAAAAATCTGTGATCAATAAGCCAGAACCAATGCCCTTATGTCCCCTACAATCGTTTTCTTCTGCATCTCTGATCAAAACTCATAACTCATTCTTATTTAAAGACATTTTATTTTTATTGATTCCAGTTATTTGTGAGGAAAAGGATACTGTAATGCGATACCGAGCGACAAGGCTGTGCTTATGCCTGGTATGGCTCTCTAGCCTTAGCCCAAACAGTGGTCTTTCCCTATTTTATTGCTATTTCTGATCGTATCACAACTCAGATAGTGTTCATAAGTTTGCATTGAGTTGTAGATCGAGTTATACTATATTTTTGTATTTTCTATATTTATTCATTGATTGCAGTCATTGTTCCCATTGTTCTGATGGACAAACAAAGGGACAGTTTATCACTCACTCGATTGGGTTGCGGTGTCATCGATCCGTTAGATTATATCATCACAACCTCCTTGAGTGAGTGAGATTCGTCTCTCTTATCATCGCTTCATCTTTCATATAGTTATGCAAAGCATTTCTCCATTTCATACATATATTTATTTTGATTATAGATTCATAAAAAGTTTATTTCTATTTATATAATAAGTATATATTCTATCGATAATGCATTGAAAACACAAAAATATGCATATAATACTTGTACTGTATGTGAAACAATTTTGCAAGAATCAATCCAAAGTCAATCCGACCAAATTTTCTATATATTAATAACTTAATCATTAAATCCTTATTTTTAACCAATTATAACAATTTTAATGTTTTATGCATTAAATCATAATTATTGCACGTTTTAGAAGATTATGTCTAAATATTTAAATTGAGTTTTTAATGAATCTGTGTCGTTTTTCTTCATGAATTTCACTATTGAATTCTTTTATATTATAAATCCCATACCAAAAATACACCTGTCTCATATAATTGATGTAATCTTCCCTTTAATTAAATGATTGGCAAAATATGGATATAATTGCAATTAATTCTTTGCATAAAAAATTGTTGATTGAAAAATGACCCTGGACTCCATTTATGCACATTTACGGAACCTTTATATCTATTCAGAATCTAATTAATAATAGCATATATTTATCAAAATTCAATTATATCTAAAGTTTGATTATCTGACTGAGAGTTGGCGTCAATTATATCAAATCGAATGAAACGAAAGATTCTTTAGATTTCTTACAATGAATATGAGCTCATTTCTATAACATAGATAGCCTGGACATTTCTAAATATACTGACTGTACATTTTATAATTGATTGTTAATAGTGTGAGGGATTGGTCTCAAGGCATAGATTCCCAGTATGTGCTCAAGCAATTCAAGAAAGCATTCAAACTCTGGTCAGATGTCTCTAAACTGACGTTCACTGAGACGAGAAGAGCGGACGCAGACATTGTTATCTCATTTCTGCGCCGCCATCACGGAGACGAATACCCGTTCGACGGACCCGGGTCTATATTAGGCCACGCATTCTTTCCCGGCGAAGGCATCGGCGGTGACGCCCACTTCGATGCTGACGAACAGTGGGATCAAAGAAAATATAATTTTGTGGAAAATGAGGAAAACAATTGGGAGGGTATGCATGACATGAGTCGTATGACTACCCTGTAGTTTAGATCTCATTTATCATACCTTTGATTCACTTTAGGGGTCAGTCTGTTCTCAGTCGCCGGTAATTAATTTGATTACAAATTATATAATTTTAAAGTTTTTAAAAACAAATTCATTTAAAGCTCACGAATTCGGCCACTCTTTGGGTTTATCGCACTCTTCAGTCGCCGGTTCTCTAATGTTTCCATACTATCAATCAATTGGCGATGACTTTAAACTACCCTACGATGACTCGGTTGGAATCCAACAGCTCTACGGTATGGCCTTCAGAATGACAATAGAAATGGGATTCAACTGTTCTGAGCATAAAATCAAAATCTGATTAAAAATTATTATTTGAGCTATAGGTTCAAAAACAGGAAATAAATGGTCTTCATTGCCATCTCTGCCGACTCCCAAATATAGTGAACATCCGGTCACAAACCGACAGAACACAGTCACTCCCGTCAAACCATACCCTAAGAGGCCATCGATTCCAAAAATTTCTTCTGAATATCCAAACGCTTGCAATACAAGCATTGATGCGATCGCTTCCATACGAAGAAATATATTTATATTCAAATCAAAGGTATTGAACACAAATTCAAAGAAAAAATATTAAAACTGATCAATGAATTGTTTGGATTGAATGGGCAGTACTTTTGGTGGTTAAAGGATAACAGAACTCTCGAAAGGGCTCAACCCATAGAAGTGAATCATTATTGGACTGATTTGCCTAAAGATCTCAAACGAATAGATGCCGTCTATGAGAGACAAAGCGATAAAAAGATTGTATTCTTTATTGGGAAACAGATTTGGATTTTCAATAATAACAATGGCGTAGAACAGGGATATCCCCGGCCTTTGACTTCTATCGGTAAATAAAATGCTTTTGTTTTAAACAATTCTAAACATAATTATCGGTCAAAAGGATTGCCGAATAGTCTGGAAAGAGTGGACGCGGCTATGGTTTGGGGTCACAACGCAAAGACCTATTTATTCAGTGGTTCCCAGTATTGGAGGTATGAAGAAGAAGACAATAGAGTGGAATTGGATTATCCACGTGATATTTCCGTTTGGAAAGGAGTTCCCACTCATATCGACGCCGCTTTCCAGTGGGCTATCGATAGTAATATATTTTCATCGCATATATGCGCCACTTATTATAAAATTACTAATTCATGGGTTGACCTCAGGTCAGACCTACTTTTTCAAAGGCCGGCACTTTTGGAAATTCGATAATCGAAAGATGAAAGTAGTGGACGGTTACCCACACAGTATATCCCAGTTCTGGTTTCAGTCGTTGTTCTGCAGAAACGACTTTAAAAATAAAAGTTCGGCCGATATTGCAAACACTCGAACCGATGACAGCATTAATAGGAGTTCTAATCATTTAATTGAATCTCAATTTATTATATTCACAATCAATGCTCTATTTGTTTATAATTTTTATATTTTTAATCTATTATTCAATCGAATTGATGTCAACTACTAATAGAGTCAGTCATTTGGAGCCAACTCTGCAGACGAAGCAAATCAGAGACCATTCAAATCAAACCATTTCTTTAGAGCTCTTCTCAACACATAAACAGATCTCAAAGAAGTGCTCAAACAGATTGTCTTCATCTGCACAGTTGGCTCCAAATGACTGACCCATACATTATATACAGATATTAAATATTATTATTAATTAATAAACATTTTTATAAATATATTTTGGATTCAAAATTGTTTTCATTGAAGTAAACGAATGAAAGCAGAGATGTCCGGACTTTAAGCTAATAGTGCTCTACTTGTGCTCAGATATACATTCTATGCCTTCATATCCTCTGAAATACTGTAATATCTTATTTGACATCATATTAATGGTTGTGTTCTTCCAAAGCATAATCATATTCGTCGTCATATTCCGACTCAAAATATAAAAAATCTTCTCTTTCTCTAAACAACTGCTCCACGTCTTGAGCCGAATCCTTTTTAGTGTTAATTCGGGTCCCTTTGTAGACAATAATGAGCTCCGGATATGAATCACTCGAACTAATGGTTTCGATCATAGATTTGATGCATTCGATGGATATCTGTTCGCATCGATTCAATTGCAGGAATGATAAGGAACTGGGGTTTAGTATAAGTGAACGAACGCCGATATCGGAGACAAAGTATGAGCCGGTTATGTCTAAGTCAGTCAATTCAGTCATTGCCGACAACTTTATGAGCGATTCGTCAGAAATCTATTAAAACGAAAATTTATTCGAAATAAACATAAATTCAATACTTTTTCCTTTCATTTGACAGACCTTTGAGTCAGAAATACATAATCGTTGCAAATGAGGCAAATGTTGAGGAATTCGTTGGATTGAGGTATCAGTGACTACATGTGTGAGCACTAGAAGTAATTCTTTAAGTTTTTTACATTTTGTGACAATCAATAGAAGCGAATCGTTATTAATGTCTTCAAAGTTCGTCGAAATCTCTAATATTTCGAGATTTACTAACTTATGAATCAATGAAAATCCAGAAATTGTTTCTATAATTAAAAGCAAATAAAGAGAACATAAAATATGCTATACATTTGAGTTCTTCTGTATATGAGTTGGTTTGAGAAAAATCATAAGAATTTATATTTTAGAAAAATTATATTTAATTTGCTTTAAGTTCTTAATTGTCTGCAATTGTGAGCATAATATTGCAGAGCATTATATTCAGTAACAATCGGTCGCTTCTGGTCGTACCTAATGTTGAGTTATAGGCAAAGAATAAAAAGGAAACAAACCGTTGATTGCATTCAATCGCGTGAAGTGAGAAATGCGAAGAACTTTCAGATACTGTAGATTCAAACAAATCTTTTCCATAATTTCAAGACTGAGTCCCGATATTTGCAGACACTTCAGAGCACTTCTATCGGTTGCCACTAATTCTTTAAAACCCTTTTCTTTTATCTATAAAATCAAATTCAGTAACATTTCATATAATTGGGAGGATATAGATTCGGTTTAGTGTGAGACGGTCTCACTGAGACCCATCGAAGGAGACAGAGAACTGAATAAATGTACACATGTCTAAACCCAATGCATAAGGAATCAAATTTTTGACTTTTCACTCACCAGTAACAGTTTTTAATTACGAAGCAATTATTGTACTCACACTTGTGTTTCCTAATTATTTTACAAAATGAATACTTTAAAATACTTGTAATCAATTGAGCCTGGCATAATTATGCCATAAAACTAAGATTCCATTAAACAGTCATATAAAAGTTGCATTTGCAAGAAATGACCTAATCTGTCAAATTATAAGCTAGGATATTCACAGAATTTGTTTCGTGGGATAGTCTGTCATAATCACAGCATTGACTGCAACATTTGCCCTCCACTGACACCTGACCTAACACGACCCCTGTGTGCATGAACCTGATAATGTTGAAAATATAATTTTCTCGCAAACACTTTCGGAGAAAGTGGAGGTAAGATAATAATAGACATTCTTGTTATGAATATATTTCGTACAAACCTTAAGACAATTAGTTATATCCAATGTCTCTAATGTTTGGCTCAAAAGCCTAAAACAATTTCCATTGACTTTAACATTATCTCTGATTTGGAGAGAGCGTAGACTCCTTGTGCCCTTCAGGAGCCACCACAAGCCCTTCTCACTGAAGTGACAGCAGTTGTTCAAATGTAAGTTCTGGATAGGATTTCATTATTATTTGTTTGCTTTTAATAATTAATGAGTTTGGGCTCACTTTTATGTTCTGGCACTTCTCGCCCAACATTCTCAGCCCGTAATCAGTTGTGATACCGGAGTCGAAGACTAATGTCTCCAACAGAGGACACGAAACAGCTGTGAAAGCGATTGAAATCAATGGCAATTCAATGCAAACGAATGACAAAAACTTAATTAATTACTAATTCTTATGCAATATTTGGCTCTAAAGTCGCAAAAAATATTTATTGCTTTCAAACGACAAAAAAATTGAAATAAATTTTGTTTTTGAAATGATTTACGAATTCAAAGAAAAAATCGATTATTTATACCAATTATTTCCAAAGCCTTTGAGTCGAGAAAATTGGTGACATGTCTGAAGTCAATTGATCTCAAATGCGGACATTTCTTCAGAATCGAGAAAAGAGTTGTCGTCTCTAACGCTAATCAAATATATTTCCATTTATTGCAACTTTCGGACAATTATTCCAATTCTGAAATATAGTTAAATACCCGGGGCTTCGAAACGGAAGAATGTATCCGTGAATGAGATGCGAGTCTGAGTCGACCACAACTCCAACATTAGAGTTCGCCAGCGCTTACTGACTGCACAATAATTAAATTGTTTAGAATTTTGTTAAAACTCGAGTAAAAGTAGATTTTGTTTGTATAGAGAATCTGATTATGAAAGTTATAATTGAGCCAGCATGTGGGCAAGGCTAGAATGAGTGCCAGTTAATTAACCTTATAATGAGTTTGCAGCAAATCATGAGCTCATAAGTATAGTAATCAAGAATATGGTCACAAATACTGTATCATAAGATCGTTGAGGAAAAATCTTGCATGGTGAAGTCGCATTAGCAGGCAACAATTGAGCCAGGTAGCAACAGCAACCTGGGTCCACTCTTTGCTTACTCCAAAACATACAAAATTAGAAATTCTGACCAGTGGTTCGGTTACACTAGTCATTTATCCTAGGCCAAACTTTATAGGTTCCTACAATACAATCGAATAATCCCCGATATGTGCTGCAGTGCTGCACAGGTGGTTTTCTCAACAAAAGTTGTCGTTGTCTGAGAATTGTAGGTAAAGTTTATAATACAGTTCATATTTACGCGCAGCACATGTGTATATCATAATTAGTACCTTAGAATGAGCACCGGAGGGTGGGGTGGGGGGGGGGGGTTCTCTCAATTATTAAGCACTACTTCATAAAAGATATTTTCCTCAACTAATCAGAACTTATTTCATAAATCAATGATTGAATACCGGATTCAATGCGAGTCCTGTCGACCAAACTGTCCAAATGAGAGAATACCTGAAGGATTACGTCGTCGTCTAAATCATCGAAATTGAATACACTCCGAGTGGACCCGGAGTCAATTCTAACAAAATTCGATAATTCGATATCGAATTCAGTGTTTCTGTACTCTAACTGTTGTTCCCGATTACGACTCAACTCCTGAACCTCTGCTTTCATTTGTTTACAAGTTTTAGGTTCGGCTGAAAAGACTCGAAGTTGTCTTCAAAGCCAGAATAGGACAGGAATTAGAGAGGAATAGAAGTGATTGTTATATTAGACGTCAATCCCTACCTGTTGTCTAAAACGAGTTCATTCGGGTCGGCGGTCAGTGCAGACCGAGAATCACTAACTTTCCTAAATGTTATGAATCCGTATCTAATGTTTATGACAATAATTATTTGGATTCAGAAATAGTTTCTGTAATTAAATAGAAGTCAAATCAGATTACGTGCCCTTTGGGTCGTTTGCTTATGTGGTCCTTAACTACACAACAATTATACACTTTTCCGAACTTTTGAAAAAATTCCGTTAATTCTGATTCCGTTACCTATGAGTGGAAGAAAACAACGATTTTTTGTCAGAAATAAATCTGAGTTTATATTAATTTAATCAATAAATCAATATTTGAGAACATTTTCAATAATAGTGTGGATTATGACTAGAGATAGAGATTAATGAGATTTAGAGAGAAATGAAATAAAATTATTATTAGAGTTAATGCTGTTATAAATGATTTGATTTTAGTTAACATTTAATAGTATTTACAAATAATTTGAGTGTTTTGTCGACCAATCGATTGGTTCAGACCTAATGATCACATACTCTATAACTTATGTTTCCGACAAAAAGTCGTCTTTCGTTCGGATCCGTAGGACTCGGATTCCCTTCCAATCGGTCGTTGCGTCCGAAAGAGTGTTCGCCAAAACCCGAACCGTTAGTATTTTCCTCCTCTTTCTGGTCCTCAATGACCGGCTCATCGATTATGGGAGTCGTTGTGTCCATTGGCTGTACGTCACACATATGAGTGTCGGCGCCGGCGCCCGACTGACTACAACTGAACTCAGATCTCATTTGTTGGTCAGTCTGTTGTCGTAACGGAATCGAAAGGAATTCTCGATTCTTTCGCGGGGAAGGGGTTCTGCACAGTCTGTCCCGAATCGCCTGCTCTGAGAACTGATGGAAGGCTTCCCTATGTATAGGTGTGGCCACTGGTGTGGCCGGAAGTGACGACCGAAAGACAGCACCGATGGGAAGGCCGGGCAGACAAATGGAGTTGAGGCCCAGGAATGCCTCCGAATGTAGTTTCTGTAAGTGTCGGAAACGCGAGCCAAACATACTGGTGATGAAGATCCCGGAACTGCTTCTTCGCGTCTGATTCAACAGCATCTTCGTTGTGGGTGTCATCTGAAGACCGATCGAATTGGGAGCCAATCGACGGCTCAGGGATTGCGTCGAATACGGCATCGAATGAGTGGTCGGTTGAGACGATTCTGAACCGAAATAATTGATCCCTGAGTTGGCAGTCATTCTGTGTCTTGTCTTCGGCTGACTCTCAGATTCGGAATCCATTTCGATATCCATTTTGAGATTCAATCCAATCGTTTGTATTTGTCGTCAATTTCTTATAATTAGTCCAAAAGTGCACTCAATTTGAACGCAATTAATGAGATTTGAGTTGAGTTTCGGTTTTGCCTCCAATTGAGTGAAACAATGCAAACAATTATTACATAATTAATAGAAATATTAAACAAATGATTATTGGATTTGATTCTGATTTCAATTTTGCATTAATTTTAATGAATTTTTAATTATTTGTAATTAAAGCCAAAACCTATTCAACGCATACGTAATAATCGTATGATTTGTTGTTTTGTTGTTTCAATACTTTCGTCACTTAATCACCGATACATTCATTAATACTGTTACGAAAATTCTTTGCTATTCTTTGCCTCCAATTCTGACTTAACAGAGAGAATCAGTTTCTCAAGAATATGAGATATAATCTTCGGTTAACTTAGGCTCGGGGGCCTATATTTGATGCATTATTAAGGGGTTTTAAGTCCCGTTAGTTTATCCCGTTAGAACTCTGATTGGCTGATTCAAATTTTTTAATTAAATTTTCAACAAGCACGCTATTACCAACGAGTATACCAGGGATCTAATGGTGATAATTTTGACCATTAGAAGATAATTGAGTCAATCGGTATTCAAATCTATAGTATTTAGCTGTAGTAACACGGGTTTGGCTGTACTAACAATGACAACATTGTTGAAAAATTTCAAATTTTTGAAAAACATGGAAATCTAAAAATCAGTATAACTTTCAAAATGTTGAAAATTTTTACAACAATAGTGCACAGACAGACATACATACGTACAGACAACAGATCTATTGTGTGTTCAACTCTGAGTAATACCTGTTATCTTATTTCTGATAACGTCTAATCTCTT
>JAQIWA010000872.1:0-24041 GCA_034693305.1 Eueremaeus valkanovi
CTGAGTTTTGGCCAAAAATCCGCCATTTTACCCCCCTCTATACCCCCCCCTGAGTCGGCCGACCTTGGGCATCCCTAGTTTTCACTAAAACTTATTTTGGATATATTTGTCAATCATTTATCATAGTCTCAGTTCGTATTAAGTGAAAGTACCCAGATACAAAATAATAGGAGGAATAGAGCATATTTGAACACTGGCTTAAATACAATCATTAATAAAGTTAATGAGAAATAATTGAAACACAAATTAAAACATTTTCTCAGACTTATAGAGAATTAAGATTTGAATTATATGTAAATAATTATAGAATTAATGAGAAAATTGTTTGAAAAATAATGCAATCATAAGAATATCAATCATTATTAACAGAATTAATAATTTGGTACAAAAATTATATATAGCTAATAGTGCTGTGAATTTCCTGTCCATATATTTAAAATAATTATCATTAAAATCATTAGCTCTTCGACACAAGAATTGATAATTATTTTTATACAGAACTGAGAGAAAAGCAAAAATTCATTAATCATTGAATGCATTGTTTGGTCGTTATATTGAATACATTTATTATGTATTCAAATACTATACTATACTATACAGTAAACTAACAAAGAATATAATCTAAGCTAAAAAAGGTAGAGATGCTGATAGAGTAATGAGAGTCCTTCCCCAATACTCAGCCCATCCCTCCATTCGGCATCTCTGCTAAATTTAGAGACAGTTTTTTATGGACTTCTATTCAAATGAAATGCTTTTATTCAAATAATTCATACATTTTCTGGTTCTGTTGGCTCTTGTGTTCACACCTGTTATGACAATTAGATTTCAAATGCATTTAAATATTAAATAATGTTTTGCTGTTTATGTCCATTGCATGCGATATACCATTAAATTAGGCACTCATTCAAGAGTTTAAAACATTTTTCTGTTCGCGTCGTTCACTGAATATTCAGAATAAATATAATTTAATTTTTTATTTTAAAGAAAATTCTTTACTTATTATTATTATCAGTGAATCTATGGTTGAGCTTAACTACAGAACATATTAATCAGAAGTCAAGTATTAGTGAGAGAGAGCGGAATGTTTACCAGAAGTCTAAATAAAGGGATTAGTCTTTTATCAGAAGAAGTTATCCATTAATTTATACCAACAGAACAGTTATCTCTACCGAAACACTTGCATAACATAAATACATGCATTGGTAGAGCTTTTCATCTCATCTCTCGAAATACTTATCAAAACTTATCAACAATTTTTCTGAACTTATTTGTGCCGTAAATAGTAGTGACAGCTCTTATAAAATGCTTTTCCACTCTTATCGCCAGATCTATACTTCACGAGTGTTTCGACTATAATATCGAAAATATATATATAAAATAAAAACTGATATAAAGAATGGAAAGTTAGAGAAGAAAAATGGAAAACAAATCAAAATATTTTGCATTTCATTTAAAATATATTTTATTTTTGATTTCGATCGTTGAACGAGAATAAGAAGAAAAAATAATAAGAGATCGTTTGAGATATGATTGAAAGAACAGGTATTCTAATGATATGATAGTCTCTGGCATTTCAGCTATCGTTTCAATAAGTCATCACTTCATGTACTGACAAAAAATTGCTAAAAAATTAGTTTTCAATTAAGTAGTAAAAGCAAGAACTCATTGCATTGAATGAAAGCCCAATACAAGAAAATGCTTTTTGTGCTTCACTTCACTATAATTGCATTTCATTTATTCATATTATAAGTACAGCGACAGCCAGGCAATAATCCCTGGTGTTATTGAACTGGGCTATGGTTAATATGATTTCATAAAAAGTAGTGTCAAATGATTTTATAATCAAAAACAAAATTACAGACAAATAAAAAGTGAATTTTAGTCTAAAAAATAATTAAATTCTTTAAGATTTAACTGAAAAACAAAAATTCTAATCAACTGCTAATGAGATCACATTCACAGTCCGTTTGTTTTAAGAGTGAGAAAAGATTTTTGAGAAACACATAATAATAACAATAAAAAGAAATAGTATTCCAACAAAAGGAAAGAAAGAATTTTATTTTTAGAGCTTTTCTCACAAAAAACTCTATAAAAATATTTTTGTTTGATTTTATTCCGAAAGGATATAAAGTTTTTTAATATCAAAGGAAAATATCGTCTAAATTACTGTATTATTTGAGGTAAAAAAAAGAGTATTATTTCAGTAATAAAATAAATTATTAGCTATTAATTCGCTTTCAGATGGTTTGGGAATTTTTCCCATCCATTTAGCCATTAATAACTGAATGCGTGCTTTGTTTCGACCAAATTATCCGATGACATGAAAAGTAATTTTGATTCTCTCTCTCTCTCTCTCTCTCTCTCTCTCTCTCTCTCTCTCTCTCTCTCTCTCTCTCTCTCTCTCGCACTGGCAATTGAAGCCATGATAATTTTGGTTCAGGTATGGGATGATGAGGGCATTACATGTTATGCACAGATGAGAAGCAGTTACGCCAACTTTGAGTTCTGGCGTTTGGCTCCGAACGCAAAACCAGACTTTCCTTCTCTTAACTATCCGTTTGGCTGACTATCAGTCAACCTTTGTTGGCTCACATCCATTACAACCAAATATTTTAATTTATTTTTTTTCGCAAAATCTCGATCTTTATGCTTGAATCCAATGCAAAAAATTATCAATTTAAAATAATAATTAACCCTGCTTCATTTTTTTTGTCTATTTGGCCAAGATTAAGCTCTTGGTCAACTCTAAACATTTAAATAAATTATGAATATTAGATGAAATTATAGAAAACTAATTAGTTTTTTAGATAATTATTATTTATTTCTTTATTTTTAGAAAATTCAGTTATTTTCTAAAAATTAATTAAATTTTTTAATAGAAAAATATTAAAAAATGTTTTGCAATTATTGATATCATTTATTATTAATTAACAATTTATTAATTAAAGTGAATATAATTTTCATCGAAATTAAAATAAAGTTTTAAAAGTCAGCGAATCTACGAATCGTGAGATAACCAGAGGTTTAGAGCCAAACAGACGACTCGTTTGCAACTTAGCGATCGAGTTATCGTATTCCAGGTTTGAGCCCGAGAGCACTGGAACCTGAACCTGGAGTGTTGAGTCTGCAAACCTGTGATGCCGCCCAATAATTGTTAGTGTAAATAGCCCAGGGCGGTTCACCCGAAAAATGCAAAGCAAAGGCCTCTGTAGTTATCAGACTCTCATTCAAGTGCTGATCAAAATAATGTCTGATTTTATAATTGAAGGATTGAAATGAGAAACAGATTACATGACATGTCTTTGATTTGTCTAACAGTTCCTCTCAATGACTGTTCAAAAGAAGTGCAAAATATTTTCTCTCATTCTTTCGCTTTCTTGACTCCAATCGCATGACTTTTCTTCGGCTCAGAAGTGGTTTTTAAGGAAAAGGAATTTTTCATTTCATTTCCACTTTGACTCTCAATACGAATCGCACTATTATTTACGCTTCAATAATGTTTAGATATTTTATTTCAAACTTTTATAATATATTTTTTAGTCTCTCTTGTGGTTAACCGAAAGGTTGAATAACATTCCGAAACAATTAATGTAAACAATAATAAAGTTTCAATCAATACATTCCTAAAGTTTTTTTTACTATATTTTCCCAAATAATTTCAATTCTCAAAATTATTTCATTCAAATTATTTGATTTAATTTTTCACAAATGCTTTAATTGAACAAAGCTAAACTTATCATGTTCAATTTGAATACAGACAGGCCAATATGCATCGGAACAATTTTGGCATAACATTCATTTGAATGAAAATTATGTTTATTTCTATTTGGTTTCAGAAATGATTGTTAGCATAAAAGTTAAGCAAAAATCTGTTGGCAATAAAAGTTACTGAAGTAATGAAAAATTCTGATCACTTCTAAACAAAAACAGAACCAAAATATGTAAGCATTGCTCAGATTTATTAGCCCTGGAATCAGATGTCATTCGTCTATCCGAACAATTATAGTAAGCCATGCAATCATTGCGTTTAACCAATAGTTAAATATATGACTGAATTGCGTGCGATTATGCTCTTCACTAAACCTATACATAATTATAATTATTATCTGTGGACTCAATGGTCATACAAAGCAAAAATATTTATATTATATTCAGATATTATGCACTCATAAAATCTGAATTAACTGAAATGCATATAATTTTTATTCTTTTCTATTCTTATATTTCTATAGAATTATAATATCAGACAAAATAGTAAATTATATTATTTTTTTTATGTTATTATTATTTCGTGAAAATCATCGGTAATTGCAATACAAATATGTTATTTATCTGTTTTTTATAGTTACGTAATAAGCATTCAGTCGTTTAGTATTTCATTTTTTGAGAAATTATTTTTAAAACTCTTATCAAAATATATAAATATTTTGACTAAAAAACTATTGCAATCATTGGTTTTGCAAAATATTTCGTTTAAAATCCTATTAAACAGATATAGCATTACATTCATCAAAGCATAGCAGCATTTAATAGCTTTTCGACTCTAAATCCGAAAACAATTTTATTGAACGAGTTTTTATGTGAATACGAAATCGATATAACATTTACTTTATCTGTATTTCAATTCAATACTTATTTATTTGTTTTTCCATTTCCTGTGTTGTTCACCAGATTTGATATGAGGTTAGCAAACAAACAAGTTTACATTCACTACTAGGCTATTCTTGTTCCATTTTCGATTTGCATTCCATTGAATTGATCTTGGTTCATTCATAATCAACTCTTTGACCTGTATATTTTTAGTTAATAAAGTAGTTAATTATTATACTGGCTCAATGATACAATAAAACTACCAAGATAATTATCAAACACTTTAGTTATTGATGAAGTTAGAAAAAAATGTCCCTGCTTACTGTAACAGTATAACATTCGTGACTGACTGGCCATCTATGGTAATTATATAAAACATTTTGAAAGTTATTTGTTTTCACTTTAATTTCTATTCTATAATATTCTCATTAATTATAATCTGTGTATAATTTTTATGCGCTATAAAGATATCAGATTTTCAAATGTTAGTGCAGTTTAGACACGCATTCAGTTTCAGATAAAATTCTTTATAAGAATTTCTTTTTTTTAATTCACTATTTATTTATGTTTAAAATTTTTTTTGCTGTAACACAAACTGGTATTTAAGAAAAATAAATGAAATCAAAATAAATATAAAACGTTTAAAACATTTTCTTAATGCCTCGGCTATAAAGTGAAACTCAATTCCAATTTGATATTCATCCGAATAGTTTTTCTTTTCTCTCTTCTCTTCTTCTACTCTATAGTAATTTTATTGACTTATCAATCAATGAAGAAAAATGATTAATCACTTCCAACACATTTATGTAGAGTCAGTGAACTTTTATTATGGCTATAATTTCCAAACTAATCCGGTTATTATCAGCAATAAATTCAATATTGAATTATTAATAATAAGAATATATTTATCTATAATTATAGTCAGACAATGAATGCATTGATAACTAGCGAACAAAATCAAGTTCAGATCAATTTTACATTAGTGGGCAGTTCCAGGTAAACCGGATCATTTTAACTTTGTCTGAATCAAAACAAATAATACGGAGCAACCGATGAATTATCATAGTATTATCACAGACCTTGTTTATTCGTATCACTAAGAGTAGGGTTTTGGCTAAAATTCACCCTGTACACTTCAACCTTGATCATCTCTTAAATGAAGTGTAGTTTTGATTGAAAAAGATTCAAATTATGAAACATTTCACTTGTATTACAGATCGTATTTCCAAGAATTTTGAAAAAAACTAAATTACCCTTCGCTTGATTCATACGATACGGTATATCGTAATAAAATATGTCAAATAAATTGAGCCCTAATACCCCAGGTGTGTGTCCTGAACATTATTCGGATAACTTTATGGGCGATATCTCTGCATTCCAAGTGCGGGGATTACCCGGGGTATTATATTTTTATCAATAACTCTCTGCACGAATTGATTGTATTTTTTTCGTAGAATAGCATAACTTATCTGAAAACAAATCAATCGTATTATACATACAATTGTTTAGTATTACTGTATATATGTGTTGCGAAATGAGATTTTGTTTGTCTTCTCAAATACACGGTTTGTTTTTACAGCTCATTAGATCTGTGTTTACTTATACAAACAGTTTTACCGTATATTTGAAGAGACAGAGAGGGAGAGGGAAAGGAAAGCCTTGTTTTTTAGTCGCACATTCAGAGCAGCTCAAACTCCAAGTCAAAACCGTAGCTATAGTTGGATTTTTCTCATTTGTTTTGTGTAATAGAAAAGAAAGACTGCATTACTAATACATGCAATCAGTTATTGAGACTATAAGTTATGGTTAGACTTATGTAAGGGATGAACGCAACGAACGATTATATATATTTGATGTATACCTGAGGCAAACGAACCAAAGACTATCGTAAATCATTGATCTAACAGACGTGCAGAGAGAGACCGGTTTAGTTGAAAAAACATTTTCACCATTTTATGCCTCAACTGTATATCATATGAGAGAAGATATAAGAAAAATATAAATTAAAATATAAATAAATACGATATGAATAGCACTAAAACTTTTTAAAGAGCGAGAGAGCGGAGAGAGAGAGAGAGAGAGAGAGAGAGAGAGAGAGAGAGCGGGAGAGAGAGAGAGAGAGAGAAAGAGAAATATAATAAAAGCTCAAATCGTACGGGTATTGCGGTGTAAACTATCTGTACTTTCTATAGATTTATATGTTTTTTGCTTTGAATTAAACTATTTTATTGCTTGCAATAGATATAAAATTAAATCCATTTGTCTTTTTATATGTGTATATACCTGTGCTCTTAATATCCAGAGATGGCCAAACAATTCCTAAATTTACCCTTAAAACCGATATCCAGTTACATTAATTTCAAGCTTTGTAGTTAACTCGATTCGGTATCTATTTTGTTGGGTATTCTATTCCTTATTTGTGGAAGGTGTTTGAGCAGAATAATTTAAATTGAGCCTGGGGTAGATCCTAAAGTAGGAAGGTCTGACCACCTCTGCTCATTTCTGATCTTTAAAACGGGGCTTATATACGGGTATTAAATAAAATGAATACGAACTGTAAGGGACTGAACCGAAGTTGTAAAACTGTGCGGTTGAGCCGCTCAAAGGACAGGCTATAGAGCGCAAGCATAATATATTAGATGATTGCAAGTCATTAAATATCGAGTGAAAAGAACTCATTCGCGAACACAATATCCGCAAAGTCTGTCAAAAAACCGAAATTTTATATATTTTTTAAACAAAATTTTTTATTAGATTCCACACAATTGGAGCCCAATTTTGATTCTTCTATCCATTCATTCGCTTTCTCTCTATGTATGCCATCGTTTAGTTCGGGCACACATAGAGAATGAGAGGAAGAATGCCTTTTCCAACGCCCGGTTCCTCCGCTCCTATGCATCTGCAAGTCGTGATCACATCGTTGAACGAGTCAAAAGATTTCTACTATTTTTTAAGTTTGGGTTAAAGTTATGGATAGATAGCCCATACGTATGCATACCTACTCTGTGCTGCTCTGTTCGGCCATATATTGCAATTGCGAGGCTTTATCGTTGGGTGTCTGACGGGCTCTGAAGGGCTCGTTCATCACTGAGCAGTAGTGAACTCCCCCTTCAACTCAAGCGATAGAGCATTTCTGAATGCCTTTGATGTTCGCCGACTAATACGAGAACTTATATGTAATTCAAATACTCAGCAAATACTTGAGTTCAGCAGAAAAAATGATAGAAAATAAAAATTCCAATGATTTGAGATGAGATGCAATGGACGGACAGTTCATTTAATCACTGTCAGAGTCAGAATGTAAGCGCAGAGAGAGGGGAGGGAGAGAGAGAGCCAGATTTGGCCCTGTATTCACCCGCTTAAATCAACATCCGTTTTTTAGCATGCTGAATAACTCTTGTCATAAGGCCAGTGATATGCACTGTCTGGCCGTCCCCTAAGTCTCGATCATATTTTACTCAATGATATCTTTGATGTAATTTTTCAACATTTAAAACATTTATATTTATAGATAAGTAAAAGACATTTAAAATTATAATTTATTAATAAAACAAATATTCCAATGCATTTCAATATTCGCCCGAATTTTTATGATAAGAAAAATCTTGAAATTATTTTTTAAATATTTTTCAATAAATTAAAATTCATTTAAATTATTTGCAGAGGAGTTGAGATATATTAGGAAAAAAAGAAAATTATTTATATTTAATATTTTATATGAAAAAATGCAATCAATCTGTCAGTGCATTTGATCCGAACTGAAATATTTTAGGGGAAAATAAGCTCAAATTAATGAAATATGTTCAAGCTTCATCTAGAAGGGTTTGGAATATATAAAGAAAATGTCTAAATATATCAATCAGAAATGACGTTGGTCATAAATTATAATGATTAATGTGCCTGCCTACTTTCAAGAATGCATACTTTGTATATATGAACCAAGGTGCATTTCACTCTAACCCTTGGCCGCCATTGATATCTATTTATCTTCATATGAAAAGGCAATAAATTAAACGTTTAAACAGAATTTGATATATATTTGTCCAGAGCTCATATTTTATATCATTCACATCATTTGAATTTTAATTTTATTTGCCCTGAATATCGTTCCGCCACTACATCAACATTTTGCAGGGATGGCCAATAAAAAGGAGCTGTATGTAAATTAGCTTTCTCAATTAAAAACGATAAAATTATATTTGATTTCATGATCCCAGTAAAAGTCACCATGAACGTTTACTAAAATAGGCTTACATAGAATGGATTGATCAAAACTCATCTAAAACATAGGCCTGGTTGATATAACCCTGGTTTTTGTCGAGTCTGGCCATCTCTGCTATTATATAAGAACATAAAAATATAGTAAAAGTTTGAATGGATTGACTGCGAGAGGGACTGGGATTATACTCAGAGCCATAAATAATTGTAGGTTTCTATAGAGAGACTGCCAGTCCTTTTCTCTTTATTTATTTTTGATGTTACTCTTCCGAAGTCATCATTAATTGAAGTATAGTATCGTATTATAGACAAAGAGCTCAGAAGAAGCTCCGCTTAAATGCTTTTTAGTTGACTTTCTTTTTTTTTGTTTTGATTGCTATCCAAAAGCCAGACTCCTATCAGAGGCGGACACAGCTTATTGTTATTGCTATTCATTCAAAGCCAGTTCAGTTTAGCTCTGAATTCTTGCACATATTTATATTTAAATTTATATTTTAAGCCCAAATCAATCAAATGCTAATGTTTTTTGAGAATTGATTGAAATTAATTATTGCTTTAAATCTCTCTTTGAATTCTAAACACAGAATAACTATATATTATATTAATATTATATGAGTTTTGTTAACAAAAATAATATAAATACAGAGATGTGCAGAATGCGAACAAATCATCATGCTCATATTTGGCAGTGATGTCATGAGCTCTTAATATCATGAGAATAATCAAGAGTAGTGCCCATTCCTAGTGCACACTCCTCGTACATATTTCCCAACGATTCAAATTTCTAAGTCATCAAAAAATTGGGTCTAATTTAATATTTTCATAAAATTCAATACAATTCTGTCATTTTTCATAAAGATTTTACATTGCTATTTACCCCATCTAGATTTACAAGCCAGCATTCATGCTAGTCTTGAAGCTGCTCGTATGGACGAGCTTGGACATATCTGAATCAAGATAATCTTTATGCACCATCAATGTAGTCATCGGATTCATTAAATATTCACCGGTTCCTAAAGCACATCATCGATGATAACCGATGAAAATCAAGACAAGAGATTGTGAGCTCTTATCCAATATTTTTTGATTAAATTATTAAAATAAAGATAATCTGAATATTCCTTAAGTTATCTCTAAATTATTCAAATAATTCTTTTATCATAAATATCAGAATTTATTACTTGACTCTTATCTAACCTTTGTATTAAAGTAATAATTACATTGTTGAGATTACAATGATCTACAAAGATTATATTTCGTTTCTGATTCAAAAAGAATGAAACAAACAATCATTAATAATCATATTTTACACGTCTGGCCATCTCTGGTGTAAAGCGCCTCAAAATGAATACAGAATATAATCTTTGCGATCGATATTAAAATATACAGAATTTTTAATAATATTCTTAAGTCTATAAAAAATAAAAGTCTATTAAAAGCTTTCATAAAATATATTTGAAATTCACTTTCAATACATTAACGAAAAAATAAATGAAAAAAAATCGTTAAAAATGATAATAAATAATAAAAATTATAATATATTTTCCTAAAATTAGTTTCATTTTTCCATAATTTTCATACAAAAATAATTGCTTTCAAATTAAGGATTGCGTTGATATGATAACAAGGTATGAATGAAAAAAAAAAGAAAAGTTGAGAGAGAAAGAGCCATCACATCCCACTCCCACCCAATTTATAACCAAACCTGAATAACGAGCTCATAAAATATTTTACTCACTATTATATAACAAAAAAATCTTTTATTTTTTTAGCTTTCATTTTCATTAAATAATAAACTTCTAAATACATAGCAAAAGGGAAAACAGTGTTCAGAATATGCAATGAGTTCTTCCAAGCGATCATTGTTTCCCTTAATTAATCTCAATTCTCACGGCTCTAACGTTTGACACTTTATTTACAGGAAAAACATTTGAGTTAACAGATTTAACCGGAGGTTACGTCGATTTTTTTTCCAGAAAAGAGTTGACTCGGAGTATGTTTTTTGCACCTGTACTACATTATATAAAAACCCTAATCTTTGAGTACTTTACTTATCGTCATATTTTAAGATTCATTAAACGTTTAAATTTATAAATCCTTTTAAGATAATAATTAATGTATTATTAGTTATTAGTGAAGAATTTCACTGATATTATGCCTCAATTAAGTATTAAATTCTTATCTCTACTAAAACACAGAAAAAAGTGAAGAAAAAAAATTGAAAACTTTCTCAAAAAAAAAATTTCTAAACTATACTGTATTATCAAAATTAGGCCCGAAATAAAGCCCTCTATAGCACAGATAGCCTTTTAAATCATACCTATTCTATAACCGCATAGACTCTTATCGGAGAAAACAACTGTTGTTTTTGTCTATTGTGATGATAGAGTACTTGTTTGATGAGCAGAACAAAGCATTTTTGCCGCACAAATAATTTTTCTTTGCTATTATAATAACGTTATGTAACTCATCTGGCTCATACATGTTCTCCCTTTCTTACTGTTATCTCACACATAATCTCACAATCGCTGCATTCCTTAACTCTCTATTATTTTCTAATATACTTTTTTCCACTCTATTCTACACTCAAATTCTTTTGGCCTTAAAATAGAAAATATTTTTTTTATTCGGATTATTATTATTCTTATGCCATCCGAATCGTGGGAGTGTGTAATTCATGAACAAATATACCTTTACTCAATTGGAGGTATGGCTAGTGATTGACCTTACTTGCAAGCGGTTAGGATAGAGGTCAAAGTTGATAGGCATTGTAAGAATTCAACCTGTTTCGATGCAGTAATCAAGGTAAATTCAGTCAATCGTATATGTGGTTAAATTCGATAAAAATATTGCCAAAAATCTAATGTTTTTTTTGGTTAAAATTGAACAAAAACTTTGTGAAACTTCACTTATGCGGCACTCTTTGACCAATTATGCTGTGCGCTTGACATGGGCTATTTTGTCATAAGTGACCTTCCGCATTTTTGCGTTAATGTCTTTTTCATTTACATTACATTAATTCTGATCTGAACTCCAATATTATTACATTTCTATCCAATCCTTAACTAATTTGCAAAAATAAGTTTCATTTTATGCAAAATCCTGTTTTTCAAGTATTATATCAAATGATTGATTTTTGACAAATCTCTGTGTCATTTGTTGTGTGAAAAGTTATTTTTCTGATAAATAGATTACATATGAAAAAAGTGATATTCAAACGAAAACATGAAAACTAGTTAATCCATCTTTTGCTTACTTATATTTATAGCTTATTTATTATTATTGAAATTTTGTTTTTCGGTAAATATCTAAAAAAATAAGGAATTTTTTGAAACTATTTTAAGAAATTCACAGAACTTTTTGTAGTAGTTATTGAATGTTTTGGTTTTCAACAAAATTTATTGTTTAAGTGATAATAGAGAGTATAAATTTGATAAATTATCAAGATAATTTTCAAGATAGCACAATTATATTTAATTAAGTGATAGTATGGCCGAGTATTGATATTAACCATCGATTATCCAAAATATATCTGATTTATAAAATAAGAAAAAAGACCCAGAAATATATGTGATTATTCAGGCCGACCAATGACTACCACAGGGCATAAACTGGCCTTCAATTCGGGTCAAAACAACATAAAATTTGATCAAATTCTGTCGAATTAAAGCGGACTTTAAAGGCAATGATTTATTTCAGACTTTATTTATTCAAAATTTATGTCATTTTTATTATTTTTAATACCGACTAATCAACCAGATATACCGGGGTATAAAAAGACAAATATAAAAATTAAGCTTCGGCTACACTACCTATAAAGTGCTGTAAAATATAAAAAACATTAACTTTTATGTTATTTTTGCTTAGAATGAGCTTAAGTACGATAATTATTACTTTATTTATCAGTCCATTTGTGTAATCAATTATAATAACAAGAGTTTTATTATCGCTATGTCTTAAGTCGTTTGACATAATATTTAAATAATTATTACTTTTTTAGATAGACTTCCAATTTATTGTCGTTATATCAAACAGAATACGAGGGTTTGATTCCTAAGTATAAGTGCAATAATAATGATAATAATATTATTGAAACTTATGTATAGTTTGTGTGCTTTCGGACGCAATAATTCACTCTATGTGTCAATGATTTAGTATTGAGAGATAAATCACTATAAATCTGATCTTCAGTTCCTTAAACTTTTATATTCTTCTCCTATTTTTTCCTTAGTGTCCAAAAGGCAATAAAACCGAATGGAAAGGCCAGTCATACTCATTGTGTGGAAGTGTCACTGTTATCACTGTCCAGATCAGGGGCTCTAAAGAATGTGTTTTGAGGCACAAAATCCAAATAATAAGTTAAAGAATCAAAATAAGCAAAAATCCAAAGCCTATTGAATAGTAAAGTTTGAATAGGAATAGGAGTATTGAATGGGAGAAGGAATGGAGTGAATGGAAAGGAGCCCTAAAAAGAGTGCTTCAAGAAAAACATGACAAAAGAGGTCTACTATTCCTACTATTCCCTGCTCTGAGATAATACTTTTCAGCTGTGCTCTCAAAGAAGGAAACTGTCATAACTGGGCCGGAGATCACATACTGTCAAACTGGACATCGCTATAGCGCAGGAACTTAAGGCTTCTGGCAATGGGCTCGTCCTCTCTCTCGCACAGTCGGCCCAACATTTTGATGTCAATTCATTGCATTCAATAGAGATTCTGAACTATTGATTGAATAGAATAGAGCCAAGCGTTGGGTTCGCCGTTTGGCACAAGTCTTAAGACATTTTCTATACTATGAAAATACGCGAAAAATTATTTTCAACGAAAAACTTCATTCAAACAACAGGTGAAAAGAAAAGGGCACTCTTTTGGCCAATTTTTGCGCTTATTTTTTGGTTCGCAAAAGCCGTTTAATAAATCGAAAATCGATTGACTTTGGATTTTGTGCGCAAATTAAGTGAACAACCAATCGATACCTTATTTTTTTTCGGCACAAAAATTGCAGAAAAAAATCAAACATAAACTAGAAGTCAATCTATTATAAGAAACTCATGAGTTTGACAGTCGGCTCTATCATAAGCCCTGTTCATTGAGCTGAGAGTATGTGTGAAGATATGATAGACTGAGAGAAAGGAAAAGATTTGGGACTGAAATGAGAATATAAGCCATTATAGGCCACACCAAACTATGCAATTGGATGCCTCACCCATACCCAAAATGCACCGGGTGGTTAATCAAAAAAAAACTATTGATGGCTAGGAATTATTGTCCGCCTCTATTGCCGCTCAATTACAGCATACCTGAGCTTTTAAACCAAACAATAATTAGCATAAATTAGTTTACATAATAATAATTGCTTTTATATAACATATTATTGAAATAGAAGTCTATTTCTTAGAGTCTATTCATAAGTGAATGAATGCATAATTTATTTGTTGCCAAACAGTGAATGCGAAAGCTCTTGAATGTCATTCGAGTCGTTTAATGTCACGAACAGTGCTATTAATCAGCGATAATCTAAAGAAAAAATCGCATATTTTCTTAGTCGGACACATGATATCATATATCAGTGCAAAACACTGGAGACAGTGTCGCAGAGATCCTCCAAATGATTTGGATTGCACTGAAGGCATAGCAGGACTGCCACAGACTGCCAGACCTCTGCCTGTGCTGCCCAACGCATAAGATTAAGAGAAACGACAGATGAAAACAGGAAAGTATCAGACCTTCGGAAAAGAGAGAGAGAGACAAACTTTTGGATCAGTATTATAGAAGTATTATATACTCAGCAAAAAATAAATATCAAAATTCGTGGGAATGTGTGTATAATATATGTGTATATAGTCTGTCAAATACAGGGCTTAGCCAATAGATAAGGACTCTTAAAGCACAGACACCAGTCGTTTGTCGCCTTTGGTTCCTTGAAATGGAAGTAAAAATAAAAGTTTAGCTCAAAGACAAAAAAGGACTAAAAAATTAGTAGAAATATAGCGTTACTAATGTCTGCACTGAAGAGCATATGAAAAGCCTTGAGAACTAGACTTCACATAAAATACTGTTCTCTCTGTATATATTTCCCAAACGAAAAGGTAATTAAATACTCTATTTTAGTAGTAGTTATATAATTCTTGAGTTAAGTTTATAATTAATGGCGACAATTATGGTTTGCTATTAATTTTCTCCCAATTTTATGGCTCTTTTTTTGGACTAAGATTTTTCGGGATTTAATTTCCAGAAAAATATTAACTTATGCTCTGAAAGGAGTGCTATATTATAATTGAAAATATATTTTAATTACTTCTATAAACTTATTTACGATTGGTTTTCAGTTGAAAAAAAGACTTTATTTCTTGGAATGTCTGACATAAGAACTCCTGATCCCAGGTCTTAAAGGACTTATTTAAGAGCAGAGATTACATGAATATATAGTTGGAGTCAAAAGAAAAATAAGTTTAAGAATACGCAAACATCTTATGTAATCGTCTCATAACCAATAATTTTTTCTTATGGAGAGCGCCAGCAGTTTTCCAGTCGCCAGCCATATCCTCAATGAGGTTCACGTGCGGAGAGACGCGTATAATAGACTCCAAACTTCAAACTCTGGACTCAAATGCATACAGTTTTTGTGTAACATTCAAATTACAGAATGGCTTATACTCTATAACTCAAAAGCGGATTGTTGGCACCGGTATGTTGTGCGCTAGGTCCATCAAATACGGTACCAGAGGGTCTGTCATCATATGATTTTATATTTCAAATAAAGAGACTGAGATAGAGGCCATCCCTTACCCCCAATAGGCCGCTGGCGCAGAAAGTGATTGTATAGCAAATTAAGGCAATACTAACTACAAATATAGTGAATTCTGTTCGTGTACTTCGGTTCGGATGTATAAAAAAAGAAGGCATTTCTTCACTACAATACCGACTATTATGCACCGACTGTTATATCCCTTCAATACTGTAGTAAACATATAACAGGTCTCCACCAAAAAGCTATACAACAGGTTGTGGTTGAGGTCTACTACGAGAATAAAAAGCTTAACTAAATTTACTATTGAATAGAGTGGCTAACAATTGTGCCGAAGCAGCGATGAGCACATCTCCCCTCCCATCTCGTTAGCCCAAGTGCTTAAATAAAAGCTAAGAAGAAGTAAAATATTTTTATGTAAGAAACAAAAAAATCCAAATAAGATTCATATGTCTTACGCACGTTATATAACTTATATCCTGTAATAATATTAAGAAGTATAGAGAAATTATGCACTTTTTTTCTTTGGGCTCTCTCTTGTTCTTCGCTGTTATTTATATTCCTATCGATTAATTAACATTTCATGACAAAACACATACAGAACCCAAAGCCCCCGAACAGAATAGGAGTTTATATACGGAATACAAGCGTAAAATTTCAATTAGAATTTTAAATAATATTTTAAATGCAATAAATATTAGGGTTCGCTATAATAGTGTAGTTTTTGGTAACTGAAAACCTTTTGGCTAACATGGATGCAATTTGTTAGCCACGATTAAATAGTAAAATATTTGAACGACTAAATCAACTTTGAAACTCAAGTCCTGAACTAACTCTCTCTCACCGTCTCTCAGACTCTCACTTAAAGTTTAGTTAATTAAAGAACTTTTTTTCTTGTTTTTACTTTGAATTTATTTATTTTTAATTTTGATTTTTTCTGTTTAATAGTTTGGGAAACAATTTTAGGGATAGACTCAAATAGGAATTCTCTCCTCTTATTATACACTATTATTTAGCGATTAAATAGCGGAGAGAGTAGTCTCTGAAGTGATATTTGAATAGAGAAAGCGAATACAAAATTAGAGAAAATGATTATAAAAGTAATTTATGGATCGTTTAGTATAAACAAACATTGGCTGACGAGAGGAGAGGGAGAGAGAGCCGAATCATTATCTCATTAAAGGCCCCCAAACTATAAAACTTGTGTTCATTATATTGAGTTTTTGGAAGAGCACTAACTGTTGTGGGATATACTTGTGGGCCGATTACCGAAGTATAAGTTCGTTCACATCCTGTGTGTGTGTATCTGAAAGTAAAAAATGAAAAAATTATTTTTTTTGTTTCTCTTCTCTTATTAAAGAGAAGTCTATTTTATTTTGGTTGTCAACGCGCATAAAGACGGCCGCACAGAGAGGAGGCCTGTGGGCTATATTGTATAATAGATCATAATTCAAGCGGCAACAGCACCACATCACTGGCCCATAAATGCGCCACCAATTGCTATCATTGATTAACTGCTTGAGTGTTTATTCAATTTTTTTGTTGAAAAATATAATTATATTTCTGTTTCGGCTCTTCTTTTCAGATGTGATCCGAATGTGATCCACACCTAATCGTATTGTTCGCATTCAAATCCATTACATATTAATAGTTATAGTGACGGCTGTAGAGCCGAAACAAGTCCTATCTCTGACAATCTGATAATTGGCAAAACTATCTCCATTTTTATCACTGATGAGATAAACTTAAAGGAACTAGGCTATAGTTAAGAATTGAATCGGCACATATGGAACCGAGATTTCTATGGAATGAAACAAAGGGTGACTTTTATAACCATTTTTACGGTGACATCGCTGACAGATGGATATAAAAGACCTTGAAATGCAATTATTTATATTTCCTGCAATGACACAGACAATAAGATGGACTAGATAGATTTGAATAGATGAGCAGGTTCAAGGTATATAAAAATAAGCAAGCACCCAAAATAGAAGCTTGAACAGTGAATATAGACGAGAACTGATGAATTTATCACTCGCGGATTGTTAAAAAATTATCCTGCTTATATCCTCTGCCTTTAAAAAAACAGCTTGCTGTGGCCAGCTTGCACATATCTGCATTGTAACAAATAGCAAAAAAATAACTTTCCTTTGAGTCCATAGAAAAGCCTTATTTGAATATAATTGAAGTGATTTCAGGCATAAACTGTGTTCGCACTCATGTATCGTATTTTTTGCACCCAATCTGGAAATGCACTGTAAGGCTGGGCACTGAATGGAAGAGAGTAAAGCACAGGTGCAGAACATATTTACCTTTTTTTTTAGACGCCAGGCCTTTAAAATAATTGTTTGCATTATATCTTTGTTATATTCTTTCATCAATTGGTTCCATCAGATCAAGACGTGACCACAATTTTGACTTTTCTATTAGTGTTTGCATTGACTTTGAATTATAAAAAAGTAAATTATGTTTTAAGAAATGATTAATTCATTGTCTGCTTCTCTAATCATAATATTCAATACAAATAGAAAATTTCCACTCAATCTGTTTGCTCTTGACTTTCATTTCTATTTCTGCTCTCTTTAAGAGACAAAGAAATTGAAATATTTTTTTCAAGTATTTACATAAAAGAAAAGCCATCAGAGATGACCATTAAGTATGGCCAGAATATGCATCCATGTCATTTTCAATTTGAGCCTGAATGCATTTAATAATTATTTTGAAAACGATGAAAAACAGCACAAATTCTGCAGAATATTCGTCAAACTTTACTAAATTCTGTGTATTTTAGCCTAAATTTTATGCCATTTGATATAATTTTTATAATTTCATCTTTACTACATTCAAAGACCAGGAACATCTGTCCATTTTAGCTCCGCGGGAAGCATCATCGCAAGCCTGGACACCCCTGAAAGCTATATGTCATTCAAGAATATAAATGCAAACAAATAAATGCATTACTTATTGTTGAAAAATGAATACTTCATTCAAATAATGTGAACCAAAAAATTAATTATAATTTATTAGAAGTTATTCTTAAACTCAAACAAAAATAATTCATAACAAAAACCAACTCTGAATATAAATGAATATTTGTATAAAGAAATATAATAGAAGTATAGAGTAGTGAAGAGCAAAAAGAAATGTTAATTCATTTTATTTCTGTTGCTTTGGCTTTGGATCTGATGCCCAACTGCTGTGATTCTGCATTAAAATTATTTTTTATGATAAACGAACGAAGGGTTCCTCTATTTTAAAAATTCATTACAATGTTAGGGAAGAAATAGTTCTGAGAAAAGCTATGAATTTTAATATAAATTTTAATTTTAAAATATATTCTTAAAACTCCAGTTCTTTTTCCTTATAATGCTTTCAATCATAGCTTTTAAGTCTCATATGCTTTGAACAGAATGACTGATAATGTTTGCAATGCATATACACTCACAGCTTGAAAGCGCATTCTTCGGTGTAAAAGCATTTTTAAGTAAGAAAAACGCAATTTTCAACAACAAATGTCAATCTATTTGATAAGAATAATAATTTTTAATTTTCATGAAAACGCAGAACATTTTTCAAAATTAATATTTTTAAAGATTATTTATGAGAAAAGAAATGTCTATTTAAGACAGTTTTTTATCAACATTTTTATGCAATGAGTTATAAGTTTAAGAAACTTTACGTTTTTTTTGTTATTTTTCTTTTTAATATCGTATATAAAAATCATTTTTATCTATAAAATAGTAATAATTTTTTTCTACTTTTCCTAAACTAATGCATAATTTCCTGAAAATATGAATATTTTTTTTATATAATTTAGACTTCAATTAAAGTAAAATAAATTTGATGTTTAGACAGAAATAATTTTTATTGAATAAATAGCCGCAAGGCTTGAGTTAAATACTTATATAAAAAAATATTCTCGGAGTTTATTATTGGGGTTATTATACCTTTTTATTTAAATATTAAGATAAGTTCAGATCTGAAACAACATTAATAAATCGGAAAACAAGTTAAGATATGAGTCCATAAATGACTTTTAAAATGTCTTTTTCTTTCTCTTTCCGTGCCTTAAGTACAGCCAAGAATATTATGTAATATAATATAAGACTGTCTTATATGCTATCGACAAGAATTTTGATCAAAAAAGAAGAAAATTCCTTAAATTCAATCCATGTCTATCTAAACGACATCCTTAATCACTTTGAAAATTTATTATGAAAACAGAAATAATATAATAAAATATAAATAAAATAACGAAATTCTAAACTTTATTCGTCTGAATCTTAACTATTTTTTTCTTCTCTTTATTTATTATCGAATTATTTTATGTTTATTTAAAAACAGACAAAGTTTTCATCAAAAAAACAAATCTATTGATAGGAAACAGAATCACATGAATAGAGTTTTTTTTTATATTCAAAGACATATTTTTTAATTAAATATTGATTAAACAAATTGAACACAAAAAATAAAAACTGATTTCTAATTAAAATATTCGTAAAACTTATCGAATTATTTATTTTTATTATTTGTTTTCAAGTTTGTCGTCTGATATAAAAAATCGATAACTTTTTTTCCCAAAAATTTTTTTTGCGCAAAAAAGCAATTAAAATAAGACTGCGATTAGAGCTATGTTTTAGAGATATCAGTGATATATCGAGAAAGCAATAAAATGCTGTCAAATAGAGAGCTATATTTCAGGCTCAGATTTATACTAGCCAAGTTTTATACTTTCTCAATGTGTGTGCACACAATTTATTGTCGCTCTGCTCTGTGCCGTTGACTCTTTACAGTGTCTTACAGTGCGCTTACAGTTCTTGTTATGACTGCTATTTTGAAATTATCCGAAACGAGTCTATCATTTATTTTTTTATATAACTTTCACTTTTATATTATTTAAATGCTCTTAACCTTCAACTGAATGGAAATAAATTAAAAGAAATTATAAGAAAACAAAAATTAATTTCAATAAACTTTAGCTCCGGTTATATCCATTCGCATATAAGTGATGATCAGGGAGGTAGACGAATTGAAGGGTTCAGCATATGGTCAAATAACTTGTTTAGATTTGGTTTAACCAAAATTAGCCATATTTAAGCTAGTATAAAAGTAACCATAAGATCAATGTTAAATAAACCCACGTATTGGTAGATTCAGCCTAAAATTTAGCATGTACAATTTTTGACATTTATCTAAAATGAGTAGTGGATAAAAAGTTGATGTTTATAGAAGCACCCTTGCGCATTACTTATGTAGACTTTGCGGCAAAAGTATTATTTTTTAATTTTAATTTTCAAAACCAATTCCAATGTGAGTAATGGTTATTACAGTTGTGAACAGACTTTAATTTATTGATTAATTTATTTTTGATTAATGTTTTGCTTTCAAAAGACTTTTTATTTTTTTTTATGAAATTTTGCTTTTATTTTACGCTTTTTTTAATGGATTCAAAGCTTAGAATATAATTAAAAATAAATACTTTTTTTTGGCCATATTTTTCCAATTCGGAGCACATCTGCGAAAAACTAATCTCTCAACAGATAAATCATTAATTTTTCATTTATTCCTGAATAGAATTTTTGAAATTTAAATAATTTAAGTTTAATTTGAATTATATTTACATTATTCAGAAAAAACGCGTTTTTATAATATTATATATTAGACTGAAAATCAAGTTTAAGCCAAAAAAAAATAATATCAAAATTCAATAAATTTTAAACTTTTTGTTTGTTTTATCAAAATTCCGGAGAAAATAAAAATAAGAAATATATTTAAAAAATTCTTTAAATAAATAACTTTATGTAAAACAACTGCACCTGAATTGAAAAATACCCTGCTCATTCAAAATTAAGACATTTAAAATTTGAACTCGAATCAACATTGATCAAGATTAAACATAAATATTTAATTTCAACAAAGTGAGCAAGCTTAATCAGCTTTTAAGCGATTTAATGTTAGGAAATATTTATGAAACTAGCCTGGAGCCTGAAGGGAAATTATATCATTTATCCCGAGCTATTTTTATGTGAGAATAGTCGACCTTGCCCATCCCTGAGCCTAAATGAGTTCTCCTGAGTTATCAATACTTATTTCAAACCTGAAATCATTACAAAACCAATTCTAATAATAACGATAAGAATATTTTCGCCGAATTTAATAGGAATGCAAAACAAATATTTATGTATTTAATGGCCAATAATCTGATAATTTTAAACTTTATTTTATATATTTTATTACATTAATTATCGGAACAGATATTTGAGTAATAATTACTCTAAATTACAGCTCAATTCTGCCGAAGATTAATGTTATTTAAGTTAAATTATATATTAGTTTTATGAAAAACCAGTAGTTTTTAAAATTATTTTCATATAATATTCGCTCTGAAGTGGAAATAAAAATATCCAAATCTAATGACATTTAAAACTTGAATTTTATTTCCATAATAACAATGATTATAATTAAGATATTTGTTTGCAAAATATAAATATTCATATCAAGTGATAAATTTATATTTGCTTTTGGAGTACAGAGTTGGACAGACAGCTCAGATTGACCAGGGCAAGGAGCTGGCCAGGTCAAAAAGGAAGCTGGTTGCATTCCTGCTCATCTCTGATACTCGACTTAATTTTATCTACGAATAAATTCAGGAAATAATACAATTATAATTCAGGGTATAATTTGGATACAATTGTTAGCATTGTATACATTGTCTGAAAAGTATGAATAATTTTGTTTAAAATAATAATTAAGTTTTAGATTTAAATTTTTATGTCGACTACCAGTTGTAAAAATAATACTCGTATTATATAAGAGGTTTAGTAATAATTACTTCGAATAATATTATACTATTTAGTGATCATTAGATTATTTGTTAGGATTTTATTGAATGCCATAAAAACATTTCATTTATTGCTTAAAAGTGTAGTTAATTTTCGAGTACTCTTAAGAACTCATAACTAAGTTATAAAAATAAAATCGCGAAAACTTATAATAATTCCCCATTCCTTACGATCAGAGCTGAGAGAACAGGGCTATTAAGAGAGATGTCAGTGCTATTTGGCCACAATTAGGCTAAAGAAGTAGTGCAACGAAACTGTATTTACTATACGATTCACATTCGGCTAACAAAGTGTTATTCGTCTAATAATTTTATGGACGCATTCTTTTAGACCTTTCCTATTAGCAATAGGCCTGTGGAATGGTTGTGGGGGCCGGACATATGCTGTAGGTGCAAAAGATCAGGGGCTAACACAATGATCACTTAACGAGAATTCTCTCTAAGACTTAGCTATGCTTTTGATGTTTAGATATTTCGATGCAAACACTGAAAAGACGTGGCATTTGAGGCGAAATGCAGTTAATTCAGTGAATTGTGTGCCCTATTGTGTTGGACAGTAAGGAAGGGAAGAGAGCACAGGCAGGTCCAAACACCTGAGAAAAGGACTTTTTCTCGAAACTCATAACAACAGACACACAATGACTGTGCTGTCGGAGACAATACTCTGCAGGACATTAGTGCCAATAATTCTTTACACAGTAGAGCGTAGTTAAGGTTTGGGGCCATTTGGACAGTTGTGTGGACTCATGGCTTTGCAAAATAAACTCTATCGGCCGTACAGTTGGAAAAGCAGACCAACTCTTCCTATGACTCTGACCTTCATCTCCAGTATGTTTGTGACAAAAAGCAAAGTCTCTGTGTGTGTACTGACTATTGACCAGAATTAGAGAGCAGTCGAAGCCATCAAACTGTGGGCACACATACTGTAGAGTACAGTAGAGACTAATGTAGACTGAATTGGAGCCAAATTATCTATCGATCACTTAGTTAAGTGACATTTTCTCAAACCAATTGTGCGTCAAAGAAGATCTTTGTGCTGATTGAATGCCATTTCTTTTTTTGACTGTTGTTCTGTGTGTTCTGTTCCTCTGTTCCCACAAAAACCCCAACCGACCACTTCATACACTCCCAACTCATTTAGTCACTCATTGATTTTGACAATACATCAGAAAAATAAAATTTCTGAACAAAAATATTCTTAAAGTAAATATCATTTAATATATACAATGTATGAAAAATTTTATTCTTTTTGCAGATTTATAGGTAAACACATTTGTGAAGTGTATTTCGAGTGCACTCTTCGCATGCATTCTGTGCCCAACAAATTCAAGCCTTGTTTAAAACTTCTGGCTTTTGCGGCCGAAAAATAAATTCTCAAAACTGTTTTTTTCTTTACATTTCTTCTCTACAAATGACTCAATAGAATGAACTTCTTTTTTATAGAGCATTGGATTCTTAAGCACACAAATGATTACAGAAAAAAATCTTTGTCTTCAATCGTATAATTTTTTGGAGTCAAACGAGAGACAAGTATTTGATAAAAACAAATACACGTCTGCTTTAACTCAAGGAATTTCAAGCGCTCTCTCTCTCTCTCTCTCTCTCTCCACATCTTAAGACTTGATATCCTTTTTCTCTGTTTATA
>JAQIWA010000873.1:0-24039 GCA_034693305.1 Eueremaeus valkanovi
CCCACTATCCCTCTTTCAAATAAGCCTAGTCTCAAAATTGTACCCCCTGTAGTTTTTATACAGTAAAATATTCAAAGTTTGCGTTACTTTTGGGATTCCCTGTATATAATTATATAAAATTGATTCGAGATATTTGGCTATTGAATTAAAACTCTTGCTCATCTTAAAATTCAAATATTTAATATGAATAAATAAAATATTCTTGTTTTATTCTACCTAGTTCATAAAAAAATATAAAATTCAAATGCTATTTATACTACGAAGGTAATTTTAATGAATTATTCATTAGCTAATAACTAAAATAATTTAATAAAATATTGTATAAGAATTCATTTACAAGACAACCAATTAAAGGTGAACTTTGATAAATAGTGTCTTTCAATAGAATAAGAATAAATCAATAACAGAGTAGACATCGATTTACATAAATTGTTTTCGTAATTGTACTCTATATACACGTAGTCGTAGTCATTAATAATAAGGTTTATTTATATTAAAAAATAGTAATTTCTGTCATAAAAGTTGTTTCAGAAATATGAAGAACTTTTATGTATAATAAATGAAAATCAAAACTATTGTAATGTTCTTTCAAATCAATTAAGTATTTACTAATTCATTCGCTTAGAACTGATGGCAATTAATTGCAATGTTTTCGCATAAATGACTGCAAACTAAAGTTTTTGTCAGCATTTCTATTGAAATAACGGATATTTGAATTAACTTATAAACCATTTAATAACAATTGTCTGATTGATATAAATATCCAAAAGTTTTTAAAAGACAAGTCAATAGAAAATGAGTGAATCAAATAAATTTGAATTATTCTCTTTGAGATACTACCCGTCCTTTAGACTAAACTCTGTAAAAGAGATCGGAATAGAAAAAAGAGACGAAATAAAAGCCAATACACATATCGACGGCTTTAATGTGATTTGTGTTTTCCACCAAATAGTTGGTCTGCCCTACTATGGGATGAAACCATCGTTCAATAAATTCCGAAGTTTACTTGGCCTGGCTTATAGTCTTATATTTATTACTATATTTATCCGTAAGTATTCTCTAAAATCAATTTATAATTTATCTCTTTTCAAATCTGATATTCCTCTTGTTACTGAGCCAGGACTAATTATCCATAATTATTCTAATCATGAATTATCGACTAAATTGAAGAATACATATAAATAATGAGAATTATTTCAATTAAATCTTTTAAATGTCAGTTAGTATTCATACCAAACGTTTGCCTATCTTACGTTATATCTACTTTAATTAATGCGTCTGTGACTGTACACAAAAACACTGATTCGCAGAGATTTTAGTCATATTTCAGTAAAATTTTTGTCTGATGTAGTCATCTCTGCACAAGTGGTTTTGTTGTACAGTCACAGACGCAATAATTAATGTAGATTTACCTTAAGGTTAGCATACGTTTGATCCATACATTAATACTGCATATCGTAGAAAGCAATTATGAGAGTAGTAATTTTTTCCATTAATTTTATTAGGGATGTGCAAGGTCGGCCGAGGCAGGAAGGTATAGCAGGAGGTAAAATGTCGGAGTTCTTGCCTCAAAACTCGGGGTATAGCAGGGGTAAAACGGCGGACAAGATAGTCGCCGCAATGACCGCCAAAATGACGTTTAAAATCAAAAATAGCCAATTTTGACCGAATTTCGACCCAAAGCAGCGAAATTAAACTGAATTTAAGCTAATTTTAGCAGCAATTCGGTCAAAATCGGAAGCCAAGGCTAACACAGGAGGGTATTTTGCCAATTTCAAAACTCAGGGGATATTTTTCTATACCACCTTGCGCATCCCTGATGTTTATTAAATAATAAATTAACCTTTACCTGTATTACTGTATTATTGTTTATAGCATTTATTCATTATATTCATTATTGAATTGTTTAATGATTTGAGATTTCATTGAATCTATTGATCGATTGATCGATAGTTTCTTTGATTCCCTGTATTCTGATCTGTGATAAGGGAAATGCGATGCGATATAAGAGTCAACGACTCAATAGATCCCATTCTGCATGCATTGTCGAGATATTGCTGATTGGAGTGGAGGCCTATCACACCATAGACAACGATTTGGGTCTGTTATACGCGCGACACGAGTTTCAACATTTCTATAAATTCCTGAGAGATATCGTTTCGAAGCACAGAATTGTCTTAAGTCTGAAACTGAAGCGAAGACTTCTGTTGACCGCTTGGGTTCTCATAATTCTCAATATATCTCATGCGGTGTTTGAAATCATTTTCTTATATCCGATTATAAGTGAAGAGATAAGGGAACAGACAGATCACGACAAGGCATACGTAGAACTGCCCAAAAGATTTTCACTCTATTTCTCACTTATGATCAAAGCTATCGGTTCTATTCACTCCAAAGCCTTGGACACTTTGATCATATATTTTGCACTTTTGCTCACATATTATATCAGATCTTTTGGAGAAATGGTTAAAGATTTATGCGATTACTCAGAATTGTGTGAGAATTCCAATTCATGTAATTCTGACCCAGAATTCAAGAATAAATACAAAAATATTAAATCGTTCGATGAGTTGAGACAAACGTATATTTCAATACAAGAATTAGTAATCAAAGCCAATAACTGTCTTTCGCCGTGTATTCTCTTAACCACCTCATGCAATGTCATAGCCATTATGGGCGGCATATTTATCGCCATCGATATATTTGGCCAGGGGGCTAAACTTGAAGAGGAGGAAGCCTTTGATCTGTTCAATACCTTCGTATGCATTGTCTCTCTATTTGTCTGGTATTCAAAAAATTTCTTTATTTTATATTTTAACAAATCTTTGAGTAATTATTAATCAATTATTTGAATCAATACTTTTAAGCGCAATATTCGGTGACGACATTATAACACAAACCCAAATATCTTTACGACAATTGCAGAGAATTAAGTTCAATAAAATTGATGACAAAGATTACAGAAGTGTATGTCTTGTGATATTTTTTTTATAAATAAGTTTCATTAAATTGATTGCAATATTATATAATTTATTTTCGGATAATTAATGTGTAATTCAGGTCAAGTCGTTAATTGATTCGATAGAAGAAACTAAAATCCAAGCATTGAGTGGAACGGGATTTTTCAAACTCAATAAAAGGTTTTTACATCAGGTGAGCATTAATTACTGGTTTATGACTACTGTATATGTTTATGGCATCTGAATTAAATTGATAATAATTACTTGATTAGATCTGGTCGGTCATAGTGCCCTACACCATTTTACTGAGTCAGAAATATTGATGAGTTGGACACAACTGTACTACAACTGGAATACAATTATAATAACAATTATACCCAATGTATAATTGAATTATTAATAATTGCTTACAACAGATAATCTCAAGAACTGCTGTTCAATAATACAATTGAAATATTATTTTATAAAAACAATTGTTATTCGCAAAGAAAACTAATCGGAATAATTAAATCGAAATTTGGAAATATTTGATAAATTTTAACGAATATATAAACTTTCGATAACTTTTTGAATAACAAAAGTTTCCCAGTTATAGACCAGTAGTTTCTAATCCTGGTCATAACACTGGTGATAATTTGAAGCATAAATATGTTTATTGGAGAACAGACTAGAAAATTGATATCGATTTCATGATTGAGCCAAACACCTGGTTTAGGGTCTATTCAGAATATGTATGGTGCGAATGAATAAGAGTGTTGGGAGTCCTCAATATATGAATAGCTCGGGCACTTAGCCCGACTGGCCCTTTTACGGTCTTCAAAGTCAATTTGGTGATGTTATAGTCACCTCATACTAACATTTTTCTTCTTCATAATAGACTTTTATTCAGTGCCTTCGGTGCGGAAAATTTGGTTCGCATTTGAAAGAAAGCAAACTTTTCGACACACAATCTGTTACTAGTTTTTACTATTTCCGACATATTGTCCCAAACGCTGACTTCTCATTGAAATGAACGCAATCCCAGAGATGCGGAATATGAATAAGTAGTAAAATGCAGAAAATGCTAATTCGGATAACAATTGAGTTTAACTGCCGTAAGAGTGTATAACTTCTCTGCCAGTACTCACTTCTGCACATAAACTCAAACTTAACTACTATTAGTTCGACCCTTAAATAGAAACATAGTTTGACTCAATTTTCATACAGTCTGTACAGTCCACACAATTATCATATATTTTACATATATTTCGCCAAAAATAGTATAAATTGAAACTTTCTCATGGATTCAATTGTATTCAATTGCTTGACTAATATTGTATAATATCACAAATACCTATTGATATGTTAGGACCCCTACTAATACAAGAACATCCAAAGTTGAACCCATGCCAATAGCCAATAGTCAAACTCCAGTTGTTCTCAGTTAAGATTTTAGTCTGACTGTCAGCAGAAATAGATCAGAAGCAAAGTTCGCGAACAGGAAATACGGTATATATTGTACACTATTTTGACTAAAGGAGGTATAGATCGGATCAAAATAGAGTTCATTTAAGGTTTTTATTCTAATAATAGCCACAAATTCAACACTAAATCACATAAAACCTACGAAAATAAAAATAATTGAAAATACGAACTACTTATTCCATTTAGCCTCTTGATACCTTCCCAGTTCAGTTTTTTGAAATTGATGGATACTGTGGCAAAATTTAAGGCTACCACAAATGTTATCAGGATAACTATTCTGATATGGAATTGATTGTTGAATTCTTTTAACATTAGACTAAATAATGTAATCCAACAAAAATATTGGGGAATAGGATTGCAGTAATGGGGCTTCGGATCAATTGATTCGATGAATATTTATTAATATTTACACTGAATTACGTGCAGTACAGCAGACGTGTGTGTCGTTTGCAAAGAATGAGAATTAATGTCAATTCAGGCCTTTCTTGAGTCATGTGTTTGTCGTTGAGATTTACTCTCGTTTGGCAGCAGACCTACCAGTGCTCTGCTATGCTGTAATTGGATCTAATATTCTTTTATGATGGATGAGTTGTAGACTGTTTCAGAAGTTGCCCAAATCCGAGACACAAGAGTAGAGTCGAGCAAATTGTTAAACACATTTCCAAATTAGTTGTGATTCTCGCAGATGTTTAAGTCTAACACTCGTATGGCTATCGATGCAAACTATTCACGCATTTATGCATTTATGGTTCAAATGTGTTTTGCGCTCTACAAGTCTTCCGCTATTATCTCCATTACCACCCAAATTGTCTCAACAGTGGTATTGGTGGCACAGACAAGAAGCACTAGCAGGTGCTAAACACGACAAGAATAGTGCGCTTAGTTTCTGAACCATTATTACCCGTTTCACCAGTTTATTGACACTCTATGCACACACTATATGATACCATCTCTTCCTAAATATCAATAATATTCACTATAAGTCCAACTATTGTGGAGAAAATGTATTCATATGATTGTCTGTCAGTATATTCTTTGCCTAAAACTCAAAAATATTTCAAGTATTGATTTCTAGACTCAAACGAATGCATATACAGTATTGAGCCGAACAGTACAGGTTTGGGCATAGGTTTGGCCAATACTGCTGTTATTCAATTGTTGTCATTGTAAGTGTCAGTGCAAACAATATATCGATTTCTGAAGCAGTGGTCGAAAAATGAAATGAAGAGAAAAGAGTGAGTGAAACGGATCCCTGCAATACACTCGGTAGGGGTCTGGAAGTGGATTCTATGCACAACTAGACTCATGTTTGCCGTTTGAATAGGAAGACGATCGGTGTTGAGTGACTTCCATTCAGAGTTGGCTACTCTTAATGGGACAGTAGATGACAAGCAAACGATGAACTGTCACACCATAAGAGTGTGAGACCAGTAGAGATAATGGGATCAGATGGAATTTGCGACCACACGCACAGACAGCTCATACAGTACTTGCAAAGAACTATAGTTAGCATTTTGTAACTCAAATCAAGCCTTGAATGCACTGTAAGTGCAGGTGCGCTGGCTTTCAATCAATTGACAAAACAAGCAGTTATTATAAGAATTGTGGTATATATGAGATGAGGAATTCCGCAGCACTTTATGCCTATTTAGCGATATGTGTGAGCACTGCAAACAACATACCAATAAGAGAGGCAAAGGATTTGAACATTGAGTCCAATATTAGTGCCGCAGTAGTGTTGGCCACAGAGGATGGCGGCCATTGCAGAATCATTACGTAGGAACAGCTGGTCTTCAGTTAATCCCAAGCGATCGATCAGTCACTGGCTATGACTGTAGAGCTCGCGGGACTGTATCTGTATCTGTATAGTTGGTTCGTAACATTTGTTTTTGTCCAATGTATCTGTGCTCAGCCACTGCACAGTACAGTACAGTATACTGACTTTGACTCTACTATACAGTAACTCTACTGTACAGCCAGACTACCGCTGAATAGTATTAGTTGTTAGCTATAACTCAATACTTAATACTCGAGTTCGCCATAAACTGCGAGTAAACTCGACTTTCGGTTATTACTCGACTGCGGTTTTCACGATTACTATTAACAATAATCATGTTTTCTCTATTGTTATGCAAATCATTAGTCACTTGATTTGATACTCTTCTACATTATTGTTATATATCGGGCCAATGCCTGGCTGTGCCTCACAATGGCTAATGCGAAACCATTTAGGAAAACCCGGTTTGGCTGCAGATGGCCTTAAACTTTGTAAACTATTAACAGTTGAGTAGAGACCGCTGAACGGGGGTTCGCCAACACATATAATTGTCTAATTATATGCTTCAGGGGTTGAGCACATTATCACAAAAACTAACTGTTGACCAATTCATACCATTCATCACTTTTTATATTTATTACAATCTAAACGGGCGTTCATTCACGTAATCTATCGCTAACTCTCACACACTTTCCCTAACATTCATATTTGAAAAGTGATTCAAAGAAATTATATTTTTATTTTATAAATCAACCAAATTATTAAAAATACAACTGAAGAGCGCATATCATAATTGGAGCATAAATTTTATGACTCGATACAAATCGTAGCACTCATACGGTCAGATCCGTGGCTTATTAGTCTTGGATCCAAGTTATACCAAACCAAACATTTTGAGTATTTTTTTCATTTGAAGCTATACTATAGTGAGTGTAACAGTAGTTATGTTATTATTAAAAGCCCTTCAAAACTGCTAAAAAACTTATATAATATTATATGGAGTACTCAATGCATTTGAGTCCACTTAAAACATATACAGCCCTTATATTCTCCATTCATGCATACCTAATGTGAATCACATATGTATTTACAAAATGCATTTTCACAACTTTTGCATATTTTTCGCTTAAGTTTTGTGCAATGTTTTAAACCATTCTCTTATACTGTATATATGTTTACCCTTTTCTTCTCATTTGATCCCAACTCACAATTCTATCAATGCTTTCATAAAAAATATGAACAACTAATGCATAGTTAGAGTTGAGAATAAAAGGATAGAATGAAAGAATGGAAAAGTGTTTTTTGTCTCCACTTTTTTGTTTCTTTTTTTTTGTCAAAAATTTTCTTTATATGCATTTTTAGTGAAAAAATCTCAATAATATGTTTCAGAGACACAGATAGACCAGAAATACAGAATGCATACCAAAAGAATGATATATTCGAGACTTATGTTAATAATATGCAAATTCTAATGTCAAACAAAACCAATAAATGTTAGAATATTAGAAACTGATCCCAAAGTTATCGTTAGAATGGCATAACTTTTACTCTTCTATTGCTTTTGTTGTGTGTCATCAATAAAGATGGAAAGCTTTCTGTTTAATAGTGGGGAGAGGGAGGGAGAGAGAGAGAGAGAGAGAGAGAGAGAGAGAGAGAGAGAGCATATTAGTGATTGCAATATCCAAGCAAACTCTCAATTTTAAATTGTCATTTCAAGACACGTTACTTCTTCTGCATCGAATAACACAGTTAGCCTTTGCCAGACATACCAGTGCTTTGTTTTGCAATACAGATCTATGCAAATGACAGTGTAGTGAAAAAACAGGAGAATCCTGTCATCAGTTTAAAAAGTTTTAAAAAACTGTTTTAAAAAATTGCAAACTTTTTGTCCGATGACAACACCAATCATATACAGCAGACGTAACTGTTACTGCTTAGTTTTTTAAGTGCAAGATATATACGAAGTATTAGTTTGTTTAACTCATTTATTTTTACTCTACATCTACT
This sequence comes from Eueremaeus valkanovi, assembly GCA_034693305.1. Taxonomy (NCBI): domain Eukaryota; kingdom Metazoa; phylum Arthropoda; class Arachnida; order Sarcoptiformes; family Eremaeidae; genus Eueremaeus; species Eueremaeus valkanovi. The sequence goes on from JAQIWA010000873.1 coordinate 8,209, forward strand.
CTGAATATATTGTCTGAAACGACAAATTGCCAAATATTATGCTCGGAATCGCATAAATCTGGTAGCAGTCCAGTGAGTATCACATCTTCTATAATATCTATACATTTCTCACTCGACTTACTCTAACTATAGTCTGAAACTACAGAGAAAAGTGTCAACCGATTGAGGGGCTTAAGCACATCCAGTATTATATACAAACTATCATATCCTCTGACTCTCTAACTCTTAAGTAACATATTCTCATTTTTTCAGTCTTTTCCCCACTCAGTCACTCACTCCGGGCACTCACTCACTACAGCTGTACATAGGCTGAGCCTCTTTTGCAGAGAAGTAGATAATCAGTTGAAGCACTTGAAGTGTGAAGTTTTTGCATTAACTCTTTACTGCAGTTAAGCTACAGTTGTATTCTATGCATCAAAATAATGGCTAACAGAATATAGTCGTGAAATGCAACGCATCCTTCAGAATAGGATTGGAATAAAAGTTATTCTTGAACTCAAACTATAAATATTATTAATATTACTTATACTTTAAATATTTTAAATTATAATTTCGTTTAATTTTTGAATCAATAAAAGCAAAATATGTCCCGAAGTATGAGCTATACTATACTATAATATAATATAATTATTTTTTTGTGCTCTAAACTTATCTTCCTGATTGATCTTATAAATAATTGATCAAGATAGAATTTGGTTTACTATATGGTTTGTAGCAATAATCAACTAGCTGATTTCTCATATATTTTGAGGGAAACTCTTTTGGCACCCGTGAGCAGAGATATGACAATGGGTCTGACGACAAGGGGGTAAGCCACAAATTTTGGACAAGGGCTACAACAAATCAATTTTTTTCTCTAAAAAAGCGCCCCTTTTTCGAGTTTTCGCCACCAAATTTAGAAAAAACAGAGGGGTCAGCCTCAGCCAAAATCACAGAGGGTATACCCCTACCTGTACCCCCATTGCCTATCTCTGCCCGTGAGAGCCAACCATGACTGTAGTCTGGCTGATATTTTCCACAATTCTAGACTACGACTGATATAATTACCTTAAGATAAATAATAAATAACATTAAGGATAGAATTGTGCATTTGATCTGGTATAAATAAATGAGGTGTGTCCTGGTACCCTGTTCAGATTCTGTAAAGAAACAGGAATTCGAACTACAATTTGAAAAAATACATTGCTTAGAATATCAAATCAAATATGAGAAACCAATCATATGTGCAGTCAATCAAAGTCATGGGTGATTTTGAAATTAAATAATTCTAAATTGTTATCTTAAGCCAAACTTCAGTTTTAGAGTAACTTTGGTTTTGTCTCACTTTTATCTCTCTGTGATATATATATGAGTTTATATACATATAAAGTGTAAACCAATATATTCTCATTTTTTTCATTAGAAACGCATCGAATGTAAAGAGAAATTGGATTTTCTCTACGAAAGCGAAAGCAAAGCAAAACAAGTGGTGAACCAAAACCACAACCAAAACCTGAAGTCATGTTTCATAAAATATGTTTCATTTCACACTTTATAAAGCTCTAAAGTGCTCTCGCAATCTGTCGCACAGTTACTACTCCGTGTGCACACTAATAAAGATTATGAGAGAAAGAGAAAATGTTCGGTCAAATCGGTGTTTATAACATTCAGATTGAAAGTGAGTGCTAGTGTTGACAGTATAGACAGCACAGACAGCCCAGTATTAGTTAGGAATATTGGACAACTGTGTGGTATTCAATAAGTGAGGGCTCATTAATTTTAAACAACAAGTCAGTCTCAGTCTCAAGAAGTACTTAATTTATGCACCCCTTCACACATCCATGCAGTCAGACATTCAAATATTGTTTCATATTTTTGGTTTCATAAATGCAATCAAAGTTTTACCAATATTTCTCTCTCTCTCTCTCTCTCTCTCTCTCTCTCTCTCTCTCTCTCTCTCTCTCTCTCTCTCTCATCCAATTTATGAATTTTTTTTAATAATAATATGAAAGCCATCTTTTATTTTCAAAAGACGGGATGTGCAAGTAGTATAGTGGATAGTAAACTCACCCGTGTAAGAGTCACGCAAAAGAGACTAAATTTTATTTAAAGCTAGTTTAAGAATGCCTAAGTTGCACCCTACTTAATTTCAGTGAAGTAACACTCATTTTCAATGTACAATACTCATAGATGAGGTTTGCGGCAACTATTGATATTTGACCACTTTTAAAACCAAGAAAATATTTTGATTAATCGCCATAAAGTAGACAGGACAAAATAGATTCTTAATTCGTCTAATCTTTGAAAAATTTCTGATATTTGACAACAGATTTTAAAAAATGTTGTATTGGTTATTGATTTGTTTGAAATTTTCTAATTAAAGCATTGAATGGTTTCAATAGTTTAGTTTACAGTCAATTAATTTGATTTCTATAATGACTTGTTTTGCCATTGAATTTGAATCCTAATTAAGACCATAAGTCCCGGGAGTGCTATAGACTTCAGAGAGGGATAGGTTTGCATCTGAGGCTCAACTGTTAGGCAGACAACAATTGATTGCTTGTAAGTAGAGTTCAGTTCAATTCATAATATTGTGATACTCGGGATAAATTGATGTCAGTTGATAATCAAGACAAATAGCAGGAATAGATCCACTGATGCCTTCATTTTAATCGCTTTTGTGGCAAAACATTATCTGAAATACAGTTTCAAACAAATAAAATTTGAGGCTTTAAACATGTCTTTTGATTACTTACTGTAATATTTTTGTATAACATTACTGATGCACACAATTAAGTCAATTGCCAGTAAGAATGTTCAAGGGGGGGGGAGGAGAATGCACAAGCTTCATTTGTATTATGAACATATTAATAGTTTATACCTTATAATCATTTTATGAAGTTTTCCATAATCTTGATAACATTTTCACTGAGATCTCAGCTAAAAATATGAATGAATTTAAACTAATTTATAGAATAAGAATGATTATAAGGAAAACCTTGTGCAAATAACCCTGTATGTCTTTTGTGAAAATTTCAGAGCACAAGAAATTTCTAATTACATAAATGAATTGGATCTGATTTGGATCAAGGACTTATTTGATGAAAGTATTGGTTATATTGTAATCAACTAATGTTAATAGAAAATCAAAGTCTGAAAGAACTGATTGTTTGACTACAAATATCAAACCCATTGTTATGTTAAATAGATTTATGAATTGCAACAAAACTTCTAATGCAGTGCAGTATCTGATCGGTGAGAGACTGAACGTGAGAATTGAATGCAATACTTCAGAATTGGATGCTCTTTCAAAAAATCCAGTTCTGGTCTATTCTGATCCATAAGTCTTGTCTGCAATAATAAATTGTGTCGTTTGGGCCACTCTTTCGACAAATTGGGGAATAGGAGCCACTAAAGAGTGCGTTTCCTCATAATTGTTTAGTAATTACACGCCTGAGAGACTCGACGGGAGAGTTGTTTCGAAACACAAAATAAAAGTTTTCGCTGCAAAAAACACCCATTCATGAGAGGTTTGGGAGGCTTTTCATATACAATATTTCCTTACAGTTTCTGAATATTTGACAAACAAGTCCCGCAAGTCTTGCAAATACAGGCATGACTTATGTGCGAGCAATCTCTCCAATAATTCGTTTGCATTCAATTCAATTCGACTATCGATTACAGATTTCAATTGTATCTCAAGCTTATTGTGCGCACAAATATTTCTCAAAAGTACTCCAGACTCTTTCGTGCTCTAGCTCTTTCTTATTACCGGTGCTTAACTAATAAAAAATCTTTTCAGTCTATATATACTTAAATTGTTTGCTTTGATAGAACTAATTGTATCTATAATTAAGAAATTTTGAAATCAAATCAATAGATAGAACGCAAAGAATATTAATAATTGAAAGATAAATAAAATAATAGTGTCGTCAATAAAATAAAAGCTGATTTGAAAAAGAATAGGACATCAAAGTTCATGTCATTATCGATAATGTAATTTAATAATATTTTCTCTTCATTTCAGCTAAATTTCATTCATTCTATCGATTGATTCATCAAATTTTTAAATAGTGAACACAATTGAGTTAATTCCTGTATTTGTGAGCCGTTTATGAGTCAGCAATAGTAGTAATTTTAGGCATTAAGTAGAGACTAGAGTAGTATAGACTGCAGTAGTATATGATTGCATTTGCGGCACAACTCCTTCCCAATCGAATTATTGACATACAGTGGCTCTAAATGTTCAGACACTCTGTATAACTGTAACTGTAATTCCATTTCCATATACAGTAGTCATACAGTCATACAGTTATCATAGTTTAAAAGCCCTTTCATAATAATCCTATTTTAGTAATTATAACAGAAAAAAGATGAATAAAAATGTTCACTCAATAGTAAATAAGTGAGAAGTGATTACTTAGTGACATAAAAATTTCAATATAAAAGTTTATACACAAATATGCAGTATTTTATGCATTATATTTCCCCTTTTTTTCTCTTCTTACTTCTTGTGCGCTTTGCCATTAAACCAAATACAATGATAACAAAGAAGGGTTGAACGTCAGGATCAGAGGATGACAGTGCTACAGTGCTACAGTGCTACAGTGCTACAGTGCTACAGTGCTATACTGTATATGAGTAGCACAAAGATGTCAATTATTGATTTTTATACTCTCGTCAGATAATAATTCTCTGCTTATGACAACGATAAGTGCTTTTACGCATCACTGATAATCAAGACTTGTTTTTATCGCCAGAATCTTACATATGATTGTATATGTTCTGCAAAGCCATTGCAACTCATTTTGCATTCATCTGTATTGTATGCGAATTAGATTTTTGTGTCTCAGCACTACTTTATTTGATTTTCGCTCAACTTTTCTCTCTTTACTTATTTATTATAAATTTTGATTTTTCTTCTAATTCTATGCAGAATTCAGTCATCAATACTGTATGTGAATATACTGTGTAGTGAATAGACAGACATATTTCAAAATAATTCTGTTATATAACTCAAATTCGGTTTATTTTGCAAATGTTATAAAACAATGAAAATAATGTCAGAAAAGATGAAACACAATAATAATTTTGATTTGAATTATTAGTTTTTGTCAAAATTCAACATTAGATTTGATGTAAAATTTATCTGTTTTTTCGAAATTTGTTTAATATGTTTGCTATTGATTTCAAACAATGTTATGCTCAATACGAGTCTGATATTTGAAAATATTTAAATCAAATGAATTTGAAAACTCAATTAAAACTAAACAGTATTCAAACAATAATTATTATAGACTAACAACAGGTTAAGTTTAATATATGTTGAGTGTATTATTCATCTCCAATAAGTTGGTTGGAGTGCAATACAGCTGCAGTCGATTCAGTGAAGTATAAACAGAATATGCTTTCGAATTAAGTCAGACCCAGAATAGTTGTGGCCATACATACTGTACATACTGTAGAATAACTTTGTCGTCGGATTAACTCCAACTCTGGCTCTCACTTCACAACACTTGACTTCACACAGCGTTTTGAATTTACATTTTGCTGGCTTTGATTGGAAACCTATTTCTACTACAAAATAAATTGAATTTTGTTGCTGCCTCACATTTGATTCAGACATACTGTAGAATGTGATTGAATACATTCTTTATTTTTATGTGAGTATACATAATGTGTATAATTGTTTCGTATCTCTAATCAGTACTAAAACATTTATATTTTATTTGACAATAAGTGAGTTTCAATGCTTAATATATAGGCAAGAATTGGTTGCTTATCGTTTGTATATCGTCTGCACTATATCGTTAATATGGTGTTAAGTGAGGCATATGGCTATACAGGCAAGTGAATTGGCAAGCCATCAATCGCTGTCCAACGTGTGCCACAACTGCCAGTGCCTGCTATTGCCTGTAGTGCCTGTGCGACACTTATTACACTTTTTCCACTCCAAAACATTTTGTGTGAAATGGAAAACGAGTGCAAAAAGTTTTTCGATTCTCTCAGTCTCTATGTAGTACTGACTTTTGCAGAGTTTAGGTGAGAGTCTGTTCGAGTGTGTATATTGAATGGTGATAACAGAGCACTGCACACACACACACAGACCAACTACTGGCGAAAGCACAGGCACTTCGGGTCAGTCAAAAAGCCACAAAAAGTGCACATTTCATATCGTATATAAAAATTGAGAATAACTTTATATATTATATAAGTTATAAAAACAAATACAAAAGTGTGACAATCGGACCGATCCTTAATATATATTACTCATGACTTCACGAATATATATATAAAAAATAGTAAAACTTTCACTAACTTTATATGATTTGATTCGTGACTCGCATTACAAATATAAATAAATGCAATACAACTCGAAAGTGGAATAAGTTATATACGAATAACAGTCAATGAAAAGTATAATATGAAGAGTACTTTCGGAATGAATATTAAATATGAATTTTCAAATTAATAGTTTTCAGTTGTTATTCACATTCTATGACTGCTCTGTATTTGACTCATATATTATGCAAATTCGGTAAATAAATAAATTAAAACAACTTATGTCTCGACGCGTATTCCTATGAGTGTAACAAATCTCCGAGACTTACGACTCACTTGTCTTTTGTATCTCTGGCCTTAAGATAACGGCATTTATCTTGTCTTATGTTTTGCAGACATTGATTTATATCTGTTTTAGTGGTAACTTAGCTTTGGTCTGCTCTTCTCCTCTCCTCCAGTCCTCCAGTCCTACTCCTAATAATTCTTTTCTATTTTTCTTCTGCTTTGGACTCAATTTTTTGCAAAGAAAATAGAAATATATCTAAACTCTGACTCCAACTCATTCTCTATTTATTTGATTGAATTTCGGAACCGAAGGTCAGAAGAATTCAATGATTAAATGAGTTGTCTTCTAGTCTGGTATCCGCCCTCTTCTGCGACCAAATGCATGAATAGTCTCTGCCTTTTGGCCAATAATCCAAACCAGAGTTCGCTCTAATGATTGTTAATGTAATTGAGAAACAGAGACAGAAGAGAAAGGAAAGACACAAATAAAAGGGTAAGGAAAGGAAAGGCAATAAATGGTTGCAATGGTCGGTCTATCAAAACGGTCTTATTATTAGTCTAGCGTTCAATAGAGAGAATATAATGATAAGTCTTAGAAACGAACAGAGCTTTCATTGCTATGCTTATCGTCGGAGCACTTCTTCGACATATCTTTAGTTAAGACTCTCTTCTGTTTCATAACGTAATCTAAAGAACAAAACAGAAAAATAACATAATTTGTGAAATGATGTCATCGAATAAGTATTACATAATCGACACAAATAAGAGCAGAGACAGAGACATAGACAGAGAATGGAGAGGCAGTTTGCACATGGCGATCACGTAGTTGCAAGCAGTGATCACCATCATTAGTCATGGAGCATCCCACAAAGCCTGCATCATCTCCTTCTGATCCCTTTTCGGTGAGACTCACTTTAGAGCACAGCAACAATTTTGTCTCATTTCATATAAATCCTGAATTCAAGAGAATTTGTGAATCTCTGCGATATGTGGTCATCGCATAACCATACGATGTGGTACTGTTCCCAACCAACCCATGATTGATATGATCGACTCAGAGGACAGGGATTTACCAAAAAATGATTGCATTCTCTGCGAAAAGAGTGACTCAATTTACTCACTCGTATTCTGAACGAAAAGACGGAAAGGCTTTTGAGTTGATATGCAAAACATGGCTTCACATGATTTTCTCCACTTTTTTAGTCTAAAGCAGAATATTTCAAATGAATGAAACATTAAAATGACAATACATTAGATTATATTTTTGACTTAACAACTATCTAATGCTTGTGCTGGCACATTGAAATATACCTTTGCCCGTATTTATATTATTTTATTGTCGTTTAAACCTCAAGTTATAAAACTTATCAGGTGAGGGGCTATGATCTGTGTCCTCGCGTTTGCCGATTTACTCGGTGCCAAATTAACACTTAGGGTTAGTGTGTTCTGCATGCAAATTTTTAGCGGCGAATGGCCACACCAAGGGGGTCATAATTGAGTTTAAGCTTAGTTTTTGATAAAATTAATTTGTGTTTTGTGGGAAAACCATAAGATTTACAAAAACAATTCATATATCATTTTTCTTGTCTAATAAAGCTGAATAATATTATCAATGAAATGTTGGAATTTTTTTCAAAAAATTTTATCTTGGTGAAAAAATATGATTTAATAAGATTAATGAATATATCATCAAATCTCACGTCTTTTGCTGATTTGAAAAATATATACGATGTCAGGGGTTTGAGATCGCAATCAGCTCAAAATATGGAAAAACCAAATTGGCAAAATTGACTAATGTGCTATTACTACCCGTTACAGTTGCCATTCGCGGCTATAAAATTATATATAGATTAAGCAAACCCTAAGTGTCAAATTGACACCGAGTAAATCGGTAAACTCGAGGACACATAACATGGCCCCTCACCTGTTAGTGAAATGACAATAAATAGTAGAAAATATAACAATCAATAAATATTTTTCAGCATTGATAATAAATAATTAAATTTATATTCAAACGGTTGACAATCCAATAGTCAAAAAGCAAATCAATTGTCGATTATGTTTATAACTGAAACAAATGACCGATACTTTCCTGTAATACACTAAAGCATTGTATGAAAACATAGTTTTAAATCAAAATCAAATGGATATAAAATAAAATAAAACAATTCAATCATTTATAACAAAATAAAAGTTTGTTCTGTGAGATAAAGAGAGAACTAGAATATAATGATAGAGTACTCTGTGTTTGTCATTCAGAAAATTTAGTTTTTTTTGCTGTGTTTCGCAAAATGTTTTGTTTAAGTGAAGGCAATCCTTCTGTTCGAACAACACGTAAAGGAAATAAACTGCAAAAACTGAGCCATCGATTCAATGAATACTTTCTCTCGAGTGAATCCTTTTAACCAAAGTGAAAATTCACTCCAGAACCTATTGAATACTCGTATGCAGGCCTCTCACTCCGTTCCTCCTGCCTGTGCTCCCAAATGGTCGTTTTGAGTCCATTTTTTATCCTCTGCACAGTCAGAGACAGCTCTTTCTCCCTTACCCTTCCATTCGGTTTAATTCGCTCTATTTTTTGCACAATTGTCTCAATCGTATGCATTAAATGTTTGAAAAAACTTTTGTTTCGCTTCAAATGTTTTGAAAACTTGATAACACTTTTTTAAACTGATTTGTTTTTATTTGATTTTTTATTCAAACATATTTTGCATAACTTCTAAAATCTCTTTGTGCTTGAACTGAATTATTATTTGAATATTTCGTGTTTTAATAACGTGTCAAATAATAAGCTATAATAAGCTATAACTTAAGTTTGAAGCAATAGAATGACTAATAGAGAGAGATCCAGCACAATCTAACACAAGCTAACAGTGCTGAATACTACTGTATGTCTACTTTAATGGTAAATCTTTTTAAGCCCAAACACAAGTTAGTCTTAAACTCGTAATGTCTTCACTATTTGTCAAATATAATGAGTATTTTCTCTTCACTCGAGTCTGTTATATATTGGCCCAAAGGTTGAGTAAATGAAGTAATATTTTGTTCCATAAATTGCATTACAGATACTTCAGAGACACTGATTGTCACTATCAATGAGATCACATTTGAGGTAATTCTGTCTCTACTATAAAATTGAACCGACTCCCGGACTAGAAGTGCATTCCTAAGTGATGATCACTTTTCCAAATAAATTGTCAATTTTGGTTGTGATGAGCCTATGCTAAGTTGACAGTCAGTCCACTAGTAGTATCACTAAATATTTATCGCTTTCTCTCTATTTTTCTGATCAGCTTTTCGTTACGAGCCTTACGTCTAAACATTCGCTAAATCACAACCAATTCAGTGATGGCCAGCACTCGACCACCTAACCAAGTGAGTCAGTTTGGCACAGGCACAATTGCCAAAATAACATGTCTTTTGTAGGTCTGACCCATTGGCCAACACTGGCCTCAAATAATACTATTAAAACTTTTGACAGTTTTTTTAGTACAAAAATAACAAAAATTCGTTTCATTACACGAAAAAATACTCCAGAGATTTGGGCGCTCTCTCTGCCGGTGCTTTCGGAGTGTTTTTGTTTTATAATGTCATTCCATTTGTGGCCTAAACTCAATTGCATTGATGCCTAACTCAAACAAATGTGTAGACGCAGTGACAATGCACTCACCCTCACCTCTAACCATGTCTTGTATTGATGATAATGATCATGATATTAGCACTAGTAGGAAGAGCACAAGCAGATGATACCACACTTTTTCTAACATTTTCAAAAAGCTTTCTCTGTTTTCCTCAAACATAAGACTCAAAACGCAATACGATTTGAACGAATACTTTCTTTTTTTATTTGATTCAATTCCTCTCATTCTCCTTCTGTGCCGCCGACCCTCTCCTTCCCATAGCTTTTGTTTAACTTTCAAATGAGGAAAGTATTGCCTGACTGTACCGAATCGCTTAATCTCCTATTAGTGAACACTTTATTCCCATTTTCTGCGGCAGTCGTCATATCGAGCGCTACTGTAGTCTAATGTTATGTTATGTTAACTCATGTCTTGTTTTATGCGATTATGTTCTCAAACACAACGAACGACTCATTTGAATAGAATCTGGATTTTCGGTAAATATATTTTACTTATATTTCTAAATATGACTCAAATAATATATAATCTCCTCTATTATGGCGACAGAATATTCTTTACATTATATATAAATTTAGAGCTGATCTCAATGTAAGGGAAATTAATGTTTGACAGAAATCAATATGAAATGAGAAAAAAATATTATAAAACTACTGCAAATTAATGGCTGTAAAGTAAACCTGCATATTTTGTATTCGGTGTTAATTATTAAAATGTGTTATTTTTATTAAAAAATTTGATTCAAAATATTATAAATAAAAGCGACTCAAAAGTAAACTTCTCTATACATACTGTACTGAAGAGTCAAAAGTGAAATGCGATAATACTGTATAAAAGTTTACGGTCAGCACAATCAGCACAATCTTGTTATCCAATGGTTTGCCGCAAAACTTTGTCTTTCAGTTTGTTTTTATATTTATTCTAAAGTGAAGTTTGAACGCCAATTGAATTTGGTTCAGGTCTAACATTTGCACACATACTGTAGTGCAGACGTATGTAAAGGTCGCCTCTCCTCGACATTAGCACAAGTTGTGCTCCCGAACCACACAAGAGTAGCACTGAAACAATGGACAAATAATGGGCTTCAATGGATTTCTTGTGCAAAACACAATGTTATCACACTATTAGAGCATTGCGTGAATTACAATGTCTGTCATATCTGTATATATGGGAGGGATGTGCAAGAGGGTGTTAGTTCAGGAGACCCTGTATTCAGAATTTAATATACAGGTACAATAGTGGATTGCCCCCTCCAACTCAGCAATTATGTATAAAAAGTTTCATTTCAATAAAAACTGCTTGATCAATCATTTAGAATGCTAATTTTTGACCTCGGCCAAATGTACAAAATTTTAAATTTTTTTCAAGTGAGCTTGCACATCCTTGCTCTTACATTTTTTGGCCATACATTCAAATTGTATTAAAACTTTCAAAACATTCAAACTTTGATGACCTTTTCAATAGAGGATTGAATGCCACTTTAAAAGCAGGGCACCGGCACCTGCCTCTAAATTTTCGATTCAACTTATATGAGAAGCACTTTACCCATAGATTAAATTATGTTTTCAATTCATTGCAATTCTATCGGCGCTCAGATATACGATACTCTCTCTGAAACGCGACTTTCGTCGATGTGTTCACTCAAAAAGAATTGCATTTCATTACAATACAGACTAGAATTGCAGACAGGCCTTCGGTTTGCCTTTGGTTTTAATCCAATTCCCATACAAGTGACACAACAAGACTTGACAATACATTTAATAAAAGCTTTAAAAATAAGTTTTTTTCTAACTTAAAGTTTTTGGTTTTATTTTTATAATACTTTCTCTTTTTTTAATAATGTTATACAAAAACTGTTAATATTATATATTTTTAGTTTTGGTTTTACAATAGAAAGAGAGAGAAAGTGCAGTAAAATAGAAACCTAACTGAAGTATGGGAAGAGTAGTACAGATTGGAAGTGCAATACAGAGTGTATGTATAATTGGTTGTGTTGTGTTGTATTGGAAGCAAAAATCACTTTTGTATGTCAGAGGAAGCGAACAAAAGTAGTGCAAATGTTAAGCCTAAGTAATGCTTTGTTTCCCCACGACGTCAATCAAAAGTCAATTCTCTCCACAATCAGAAACGACACGATCTGTATATGTGGTAACGAACCGCAACTCTGAGCTCACACGCAGATAGAGATGTATTGGAGATGTGCTTCAGTTTTATTCCCTGCCATTCCTTACTTTTAATATAAGTGGAAATCAACTCATTTCTGGATTTTGGTCTCATATATAATGCATTCAATTTCTTTAATAGGATTTATTGCATTAAAATTTAATTCTATTTTCTTTTATTATATGTTAAGCAATCGGTTATTATTGAAGAATTTGTCTCAACTTATTCTATGAATTAATAAATTCAATATTGATTTTAATTGCAAAGTCGACACAAGAGTTAATGCTTACAAATATTCGCATAGTTTTAGAAGCAATAAAATTAACATTTTTAGTGAATTGAATGACTGGAAATTTGTGGAGGGTGAGAATTGGAGCTTACACTGCTCTGAAAGATACTGTAGCATGAAATGAACCAGATTTAAAATCGAACGTTAATAATGCAATTTATGAGCCGAAACACATTTTTGATTGCGATTAACTCAAAGAACTTATTGTTTGAATCACACAATTCAAGAGTGACTTAACATATGAGTGGACTCTTGAGAGTCTTTGGTCGCGGAAACACACCTGAAAGTCAACACCTATTTAGTGATAGCAATGTGAAGAATAGGTGTCGGAGTCGAGTCATAAGCTTTTAATCAAGTATTGAACGCAAGAAAAGTGGAAAGACATTAAATGAGCGGTTGAGTGCACTTTATGGAGATGGACTGCCTTTCTATTCCAGTAAATGGCCTCTAATGGCACCGAACGGCATAACTCCGCTGTGACTGACTGGCAATCCCTTAGAATCAGTAGATTCTGTCGTCACTATTGAGCCCTCTCTTAAATTATATAAGAATACAATTGAAGTGAAATACTTTAGCCATTCATTCAATGCATTCATTATTTTCTCGAATCTCTTGTACTGATTCTTAAGGTTAGAAATGCAAAGAAATTCTCATTTGAAGTCTTATAGAGAAAGTCAGACATTTTCGATGTTTTTCTGCATAAATAACATAAATGGTCTCTAAATCTCTAAATGCTTTACAAGTGAACATACATTTTGCACAAACTGTCAAATATCCTCAAATGACTCAAAACATAAGCTATTCCCACATTCGCAACAAGATTCAACAATAATAATAACTCCTATTGTTACAGATTTTGGATCCAATTTTTGGATTCGTATAACACGAAAAGCTCTATTAAATTATTTGAAAATTGATCTATTAATGTCTCCAAATCCTCTTGTTCATATTAAAAATTTCAACTCAATAATTCATTATAAACTCAAGCAGTTAGAGCTAAAATGTACATAATTTGGTGCCTACTCTACAAATGTGATGGGAAAGAGTTGTATAGCACCTGATTTCAAAATATGATTTGAAAGCTTAAACCATTCGCTCACTCATAATGTACTTTCTTAAAGGGGATGTTAGTTGAGAGACATGAGTCAAGTCTATATACTGTACTCCACTTATAAATGAAATATAGCTAAAATCGTGACCAACGCATAGACTTGCAATATATATGACCCGAAAATGTGTTTTTTGTGTAAGTATTTGGACTCGAACTGCAATCGCAATGTCTTTCAAATATAATGTTAGCCAAAGAGCATATGAAACGACTGAAACACTTCTCTTGAAACGACTTCAATAAAGCAAAGCAGTGACAAAAATGACTTCTAATTCATACAACGAATTCTTGTTTTGATTAACAAATTCTAATCTAAGCTTAATATTAAAGCTTAGCTCAACTTTAATAAAATAATATCAAATTATCTCAATTAACATATTATTCAAATTAATTAATTTCCGAATCGAAGAGATATTTATGAAAAGGAACTGAAGTGAGAATAAGGCTGCGATGAAAACCATAATTAGACTGTAGTCTTGAATTGTGTTATGTTTAGAGTCGACAAGAGTTGATCACCAAATGGTTAAACAGATGGACATTATTGGCTGTGGTGTCGATATTGTTGTACACTGTATGAGTGCACAGTCTGCCTGTGCGATGGAGAGCACCGAACCTAACCTAACCAAATAACAGGAATAAAGTTAACTGACTTGAAGAGAGTGAGAGAGGAGTTGGAAAATAGAGTACTTTGTGAATACATAAGTAGTAAAGTATAGTTTAGCCCACTTTATGTAACACATAAGACAAGCCATCGTTTCAATAATGACTGCGCCCTCATATGCTGCTGATGCGAACGGCACAACTCGGAGACTGACAACAGGCCAACAGCACAGCACTCACGTAACTCATAAGACTCTAAACGTTAAGTTTTATATACCGCTGACTATTATCATGAATGTAATGGTAGCTTAAATTGTGGTCTCATTTCTCATCCTTTCCTCGCCATTCCCTCCACTCGTTCTCTCATTCTATTCTCTCTCTTGTTTTCAGTACTAAATCGATTCATTCGAGTGTTTTGAGTGTTAAATGAACAATGTTTTCAATTCATGTATTCTCTGCATCAGTTAAGCTATGAATTTAGTGAAATACTTAACTTATTATTAATGTTAATATTTATATTCACATTTAAATACTATATATTTATATAAACACATTTCTGTTCTCTACAGACAATATACGCCACTCACAAGTCAGACGTCAATTCTGGGCTTTTGAAAGCTATTTAATTAATAGAAATATTTTCAGTCTTTATTGAGTCCATATTTTTTTTTAAAGCCTCAACTCTTCCTGTATGAGCGCTTCAAAGATGAGAGTGAGTAGAGAGTGTGTCTTACCCTGATATGAATGTCAACATTTTAAAATCTTGTTAGTTTACAATGAATTTGTGTATTTTCACATTGAATTGAAATCAATGCAAATATTGAGGGCAAACAAGAGGAACATCTGATGGGAATAAGTATCCGAAATCGATTCAGTAATGATTAAACGACTTTATATTTTCTCACAGTTGTTGCAAAACTGGCATTAAATTAGAAAAAGTGATTATTTTTGTGCTAAACGGGTTAAATGTGAGCATAGATTTCGAGAAGTCATGAACTTTAAGAGCGAAGAGATTCTCACGACATGTCTCTCTCATATGGTGGCACTGTATGCTAACAGTACTGGTATTTGCATTTGTTTGCTAAATGAACGGAAGTCTAGTATTAGTCCCAAAATGCTTGCACTCTATTCTCTGCTCTTCTCTTATATCAATGGCTTTCCGACTATAATAAAAGTGAAAATTATTATATATTCGAGAAATCGGTTAAATATACAATAGTTAGTGAATGTGAACTCAGAGTCTCTCATACTTTGCTTCAATAGAATCTAAGCTAATGTGTGCTAATATTTTATACACATAAGCGGATTGTGCAGATCATCGACTCATTTGCATGTTTTTTGTCGCCAATTGTTATTCTCGTAGAAGAGAAGCAAAATATTTTGAGTCTAATGTCTAATAGCATTAACTTTTACTAACACAACAAAAATGAAACTTTTTTATACAAAATCTACTCCACATTTGTGAGTGAGGAGAGAGAGAGAGAGAG
>JAQIWA010000874.1:0-24012 GCA_034693305.1 Eueremaeus valkanovi
TGCTTTACAAAAATAGAAATTTTCAATAAATTTTCTCTTCAGGTTTAGGCTCCAGCTTCATTTGAGTGTGTCAGGGGGTTTTTCTCGTGAGTGTATAACCTCTAATTAATCGAACATTTTTTTATCGATCATTTTACAGGCTAACCAGACTCATCCTGGACAAAAGTGTGGGGTCATCGTAAAAATAGCTATAACTCATTTTATTATTCTTTATGTTTGGCTTTCAGATCCACACTAGAAGAGATAAAATAGTTACTTGGTTGAATAATAAGAATTTTGTTAGCTTGCTCATTTAAATGTGATAACTGCAATTTTACTTTCGAATTCCCTTGCTTATAGATTGTTTCAAAAATTCACTGATTTTATACTAGCAGCACTTATTCTAAATTTCCTCTATTGGCGAAATGTGGTGAAATCTTTTGAATTTTGAACCCCCAGCTGAAATACCCTGCAACCCATCGGTTTGCTAACTAATTTGAAATGTACTGTGTAATCTAATCAAAAATTGTGTTAAGTTAAATCCGATAAAATGTTCAATAAATAGCACGGATTTGATTGAAGTTAACCATAAATTGTTTGAATAGAGTTATTGTTAACACAAATAATACTTTTCAATAATGAAAATATTTATTAGGCTTTTAGTAGCAGTGGTGGCATTGGCTTCGGGTAAGCGTTGTTCGCGTTTTAATTAATATTATTTAAAAGTAATTATTATTTATAAAAAAAAATTTCAATCTTGTAGTCAATTGTAATGA
Organism: Eueremaeus valkanovi; assembly: GCA_034693305.1. NCBI lineage: Eukaryota > Metazoa > Arthropoda > Arachnida > Sarcoptiformes > Eremaeidae > Eueremaeus > Eueremaeus valkanovi. The sequence goes on from JAQIWA010000874.1 coordinate 756, forward strand.
CAAGGATTGGGTTCAGAAGACTTTTGAAGAGGTTATGAGACTTAATGAAACTGAAATCAAAGCCAGACTCGACGGTGACGTCAAAGACATAACTCAGTATTTGAAAAGTGTCGCGGACAACTATGTCAAGGAAGATTTGGTTCCAGTGGCCAAGGCATATGAATCGATTAGTAAGTGGGGCACATCAGGACTAGCCCGAGCTTATGCCGCAATCGACAAATTGGACGCAAAGAAGAGAAAACAGTATTTGACTGAACTCGTGATCGCATCTGAAATGATTATGCAGTCCAACCATACATCCGGGTCTAATACTACAGGCAAAGTGACCGACACAGAAGAGAACCTTGCTAAAAAAGTGAAGATAATCGAGGATAAAATTTTGGCTTTTGATAAGAGTGTAGTCGATAAGGAAAGGAAGATTATGGGCAAAGAATTCTGGGCTGATCTGCACCAAAATGTATGTCTTTTTTCAATTAATTAATGCTTTGAATGATATTACCGGTAATTAATCTTATATTGAATTGCTTTTCACAATAGGTGTACGACTTTTTGTCCGCACTGTTCAAGGCTTTTGAATCAGACGTTAAGGCCTTAAAGTCGAGTGCAATCAGAGCCAAGAATTGGCAACAATTGGATAACTTCTTGACTTCTTTGTATAATCTTGTCTTTAATGCCTTCAGAGGCGGAAAAAGTTCTAAATCTAAATGTCTATACTATTCAATGAATTGATAACAAATTTTTAAATAACATGAATTGACAACTAAAACAATTCAAATAATGATTGCGTAAAAACATAATTCAAAACATTGTTACAATTTGTGATTGCATTGCAAATACTTTTTATTTATTAAAAATATTTTTGATTTTTACTTATTTTTCTTTTATTTTAATCACAAATATCTATAACTAATTTCATTATTCTTTATGTTTGCTTTTCAGATCAACACTAGATGAGATAAAATAGATACTTGGTCACTGATTTTATACTAGCAAAAATTACAAACTAGAAGCTAGAAAAGTTCTGACCCTCATCAATTGCCGAAATGTGGTGAAATCCTTTGAATTTTGAACCCTTAGCTAAAACAGTTGAAATACCCTCTGAAACCCCCGGTTAGTGTTTACCGACTAATAATGATTGGTTACAATAGTATTTGAAATATTAATATAATCTAATCATAAATTGAGTTAAGTTTTCCGATAAAGGGTTTAATAAATAGCACGGATTTGATTGGAGTTAACCATAAATTGTTTGAATAGAGTTATTGTTAACACAAATAATACTTTTGAAAAATGAAAATATTTATTAGCCTTTTAGTAGCAGTGGTGGCATTGGCTTCGGGTAAGCGTTGTTCGCATTTAAATCAATATTATTTAAATGTAATTATTATTTGACTTATTATTCATAAAAAAAAATTCAATTCTGTAGTCAATTGTGATAACAAAGAATGGGTTCAGAAGACTATCGAAGAGGTTATGAAACTTAACGAAACTGAAATCAAAGTCCGACTCAACGGTGACATAAAGGAGATAGCTCAGTTCTTGAAAGATATCGCGGACAACTATGCCAAGGAAGATTTGGTTCCAGTGGCCAAGGCATATGAATCGATTAGTAAGTGGGTCACATCAGGACTAGTCCGAGCTTATGCCGCAATCGACAAATTGGACGCAAAGACGAGGAAACAGTTTTTGACTGAACTCGTGATCGCATTTGAAATGACTATGCAGTCCAACCATACATCCGGGTCTAATACTACCGTGAAAGTGACCGACACAGAAGAGAACCTTGCTAAAAAAGTAAAGTTAATCGAGGATAAAACTTTGGGCTTCATTAAGAGTGCAATCGATAAGGAAAGGAAGATTAAGGGCAAAGAATTCTGGGCTGATCTGCACCAAGACGTATGTCTTTTTTCAATTAATTAAATCTGTTTTGGCTTTACTTTGAATGCTATTCATTAGTCTTATATTTAATTGCTTTTCACAATAGGTGTACGACTTTATGTCCGGAATGTTCAAGGCTTTTGAAACAGACGTTAAGGCCTTAAAGTCGAGTGCAATCAGAGCTAAGAATTGGCAACAGTTTGATAACTACTTGACTTTCATGTATAATCTGGCTCTCAATGCATTCAGAGGAGACAAAAGCCATTTCTAAATCCCTTTTCAATATTAGTCTAATGAATTGATAACAAAATTGAATAAAATAATTATTGTGCAAGAACTGATACATATGCTCGATACGATTACCATTGGTATAAAATTCCGCGGAAACTAAAGTCGTTTGATATTTATCTCAACTAAAATCAAATTTGATTTTATGTCAAATTCGTATAAAAATATCAAAACTTATTTATTGCACATTTGCTGTGCATTTGTATTAATCCATTTTCTACATTGGAGCCTGGGTACAATCTGAAGTCATCATAAACTGATTTTAAATGTTTAGTTTTCATATACACTACGTATTTTTAAGTAACATAATTACCCTGTTTTGCTGAATATGAGCCCAGTTTTATATGAAGAAAGGTACATGCTGATCAATATGTAACGTGTGTATCTGTAGCCGTTAGGCACTTTCCTACATAATTGCAGGGTACATGTTGAAATTTTTAGCATGCTACGTTATGTTTATAACCAGGTTGAGGCTTATGTGTTATATATCAAACGCATTAACAAATATTCAATTTGAACACAATTGCGGATTATATTCGGAAAATTACGGTAGTTAATAAAATAATCGCATAAAATGATCAAGGGCATTGAATTGGTCTAACCAATCTATTATTTATGAACCTGTCTTATAAAATGATTTCACAATTAAATTAATTGACAAAAAATATATAGATTTGATATAAAACACTTGTTTTTAAATAAATTCTATAAATTATAGTCTTTTAAAAATGACATTTATCTGAAATTGCTATAAATCTTTGAGCTTGGACAGTTTTCACATCAATAAAAATCATGGATGCCCATAAGGGTGTGCAGGGGGCTTTAGAGTTTTACGAAACTTATAGTTATTTGTGTTTAACTATTTGCTAGCTTAAAATTATACAGCTGAAAATTATTGGGACACAACAATAATCTTGGACAACTCTGCTGACTATTAAAATAGCATCGCGTATATCATTGCGTATATAGTTTTATAGAATTGCATAATCACTGATATATACTATAAATATAGAGAATATTCTCTAAAATATTCTAATAATTAATATTGAATTAAAAGCAAACAAAAAAATACACTTAAGTTGCAATGAAAATAATTTTTGGTATAGCCGTGTGCTGGCTAACGGTGCTCTGTTTCGGTAAGTTCACTCCAGTTCAATTGAAGCAAGAAAATATTTCCTTTATTTTATTTATCATTTAATTAAAATAAAAATTGGGATTAATTTTCGAAAAACTACATAAAAATGACCTTTTCTTAAATAGGATCATGTGATCAATTTGACGAGGATGAAATCAATAAGAAGCAAACTCAATTAATAATGGAGACATTGGGCCAGGTTCAAAAGATGGGCAAGGAGGATCCATCTGGTAAGACAGTGGCCGGCTTTGTGCAGCAGAACCTGGCTGCTATGAACCAGATGATGTTGGCGGCCGGGGAGGTCTACGAGAAGCAGAATAAGACGCCGATCATTAACGAAATGTTCAAGAATGTGTCCAGGGATGTGTACGCCAATGGCATGAAGATAGCCTTCGGCAAACTGGCCACGTATTCCAATGCGACCGATAAGCCCCTGGCTATGGGTAAGTTCGCCGTCACTTCAGCGGTCATCAGATGGCGCTGTGAACTGGACCAGGAAAGGCGTAAAGTGCACCCGACACCACTGTTGGACGAGAAGGCCGGGTGGGAGAGCTGGCACAAACAGACTAATAAAACAGTGGACACATTGGTTGACCTCATCCCCAAACTTGAAGCCCTGGGCAGTCAGTTCTGGGCGGAAATGCATCAATACGTAGGCATTGACTGCTTTTTGTTATGAATTCTTATAATTATTTTCTAAATTCAATTCAATAGATGTTAGACTACATACGGAAAGGCGTTAAAGTACTCGACCAACAGATAGGAGCCCTGAAATGTACAAAAACCAGAGCTAAAGTGCTCTCGGCTTTAGTCGAGAATCTATCTCTGCTAAATACGGTTGCATCCAGCAGACCCCCAGTTGCTCCTGGTCAATAATGATCAATAATGGATGAGTTGATTATGTGTTTAATATAATAAAATTAATTGATTTTTGGAAATAAATTCATTTTTTACTCATATTTTATAATTTTATAGAAATTATTAATAAAATATTTATTCATTTTTGCTACGAATATTAGAAATACTAATAAATATAATAATAAGTTTTACAACAGACCAAGTACTGTACCAATGTCATCGACCAGGGTATATTGATGAAAAAATACCTTTTCGTTGTTTTACAGAAAAATTGATAAAATATCCTATATTTCACCCAATCCTAATCATGTGAGCGAACTGCCTATTGTATCGATACCATAATTAATATACGACCAGGTTCATTTTACATAGGTTAAAATTAGAACGAATTTCGCATATACTATTTTTCTAAGCAAGTTAAGCTAAAAACATGACCAATATCATGGCCACAAAAAGCTAGTTCAAAATAACAAATAAGCAAGCATATTGATAATCAGAGCCTGGAAAACAGTTCCGCCTTCTCGTGAATATGAGTCTTGAACTTTGTTTAAAAGTTAACCTGCTAACTATTGAGTCGATATGTTAACTCCCCCTTTGTTTGTTATGATGACACCAGACTCATATGCACGGGAAGGCGGAACGGGTCTGCTGATAATTAGGGTAAATAAGAAGATAACTGTTCTGGGAATCAAAAATGAGAACAAAATTTTTATTTTCATCAATTGATTACTTAATTTGTTTTTTTCTACTAAATTATAATATAATAATAATATAATTGAAATATTATTTTTGTATTTTTAAACAATATTTATAATAATTAATAATAAGTTTACATTTGTTTCCGTATATATATATATTCAGGCAATTTAGAGGTATAATAGAAAACAACCGATTTTTGTCACAATTTATTTATCAAACAATTCAATGGATTCGGAGCTCAAAGAAAAAAAGTGCAAAACTTTTTTCTTTTCGTTTCCAAACATTCACTTTAAACAAAAGTATTTTTTCATTTATTTATTTTTTTTAGTCAATCCATTCAATTGGCAATCAATCGAAAAAAAGTTTTTTTTTCTGTTTCTGAGAATTATATGTTTTTCCCTCACTTTTTCTTTTTAAATAACTCTATAATTAATTAATTTAATTACAATTGGAAACTAAGGCAACAATTAATTGAAGTTTTGTTTTATTTAATATTGTTTTTCTGTTTTCTTAATTTCATGTCTGAAATGTGTTTTCACAATATATAAGACATTTTTTTCTAATACAGAGAGAGATTTCGTATTAATATTTTGTTTGCATTACTTTTATTGGCCGTTAATGACAGTTAAGAAATGAAATTAAGAAAAACAAAACAAAAAAATAGTTTCTCTTTTTTTTTCTACAATAAGTTCTTAAGTTTTTTTTGTCACAAATTGTGTATAGATTTGGAAAAAATTTGTTTTTTACTCTCTTTTATATTCCTATATAAATAGGAAATCGATTTATTCATCGATTTATTCAAGTTATGTCTAATCGATAGGCAATTCAATGCTAAGGAATAAGTGTTTGAATTTGTTTTTTCGTCACAACTCTATTGGAAATAAAAGTAGTAATCGTTTTGAGGTTTGTTTGCCTGAGGTCTACAATACAGTTGGGTTACCGATCACATGAAGTTCGATCATATGAAGCAAAATCTTAAACCAAAAGCCCATAGACTTAATGTTAAAATGGCTTCAATGATATGAACTGATTATTGAGACCAAACGCATAGAAATACGTATAAAATACGGTTCAATGTTATGAAGTGTTTGTTAGGAACTATAAATCACTACATGTTTTCGTTTTTCTGTAAAATTTTGTATTTTTTTTTTGCTAAACAATAAACATTTGCTGACAAAATGTCGACCAAAAAGGCGATACAAATTGTCAGTTAAAGACAAAATGCGATATAACTACTAAATTAAGTGATGGTATGAATAGAAATGGATTTATTGATATAAAATACAAATTGAAATCGTTTGGGAAAACTTAAAACGTTAACTAAAATTGATTACAATTTAAAAGTTATATTTGCGTCGGACGAGGAATGCATTGGAATTTGAGACAGAATTGGCTGACAATCAGATTTAGTCAAAAATTATTAACGAAACGATATGACTGAATGCCAAGAATTGGCTAATATTTTCAAATTTGTGCAAAAAAAAATTTTTTTGTTACATCAGTGACAGCACTGTTGACCAGCAGTTGGTTGACATTGGACTGCGAATTAATGAAAATAGATTTAAAGATTTAAAACAAAAATAACTAACTTTTTTTGGCCTAATGTTTGTATTGAATGAATAAAAATAAAGAAATTTTTGTTTTGAATCATTTGGTTTGCATCACATGATCTGAACCGATCGTATGAAGTAATAATTCCCGAAAGCAAAGCACTTCATATCATCGGTAACTAACTGTACAAAGAATTGATTTATTTTTTTTTTTATAAATATTTTTGTTTTTCAATTTGGATAACACTTTGAATGAGACGACAATTACTAGCAATTAATGTGTTAAGAAATATGTGCTTTAATTATAAGTGTTTTTCATATAATTAGCATAAAATGATATCTTTATATGTGTTCTCTCCCTCTCTCTACCAGTCCTTAACCGATCAGATTCTCCGCGTAATCGCTCAGATCTGACTCGTCGTCCGTTTCATAGCCGGACAGTAGACCCAATTCCTGGATGTCGAACACGTCCTCGAGATCAAGGGTTAACAACCAGTGGTTGTCGTCTCTCACTTCCAAATAGTTCCACAAAAGCATATCCTTTAAGAGTATTAACGAAATTAAGAGAAAAAAAAAAGAAGAAAAACAAAAACAAAAAACAAATACTCAATCAATAAATCATTTTTTTATCACAAAAAGTATTGCAAAAACAAAAATAGAAACCAAAAGAGGAAAAAAAATTCAACAAAAAAAGCGTTTGTTGAATAAAAATGGGATTAAATAAAAAACGTATTCATTAAAAGAGCAAAAGGAATGGCATGTATTGGAGTGGATATTATGTTATGCTAAGTAATGGTCGGTCAGATGGGGTCACAAGTCGTATACGATTGGGCGGAATATCAATTAAAATGCTTATCAATACCCGGAGTGTTTCGAGCTCTCCCTCGTGATTCTGGCGGCGCCGCTGTCGGGGCGGAGGCATCTCTGCTTTGCGGCCGTCCGGGTAGGCGTGCAGGTAGAAGCAGGCGCCGGCAAAGGGACACTCGCCCTGGCCCTGCTTGAAGTACTTGCACGGCTTTGTGCTCAGCGCTCCCTTGTATGACTCGATGAGCTGATCCTTTTCGCTCCGTTCGTCGTACCAGTACTTGGAAGGTATGACAAAGTCGGAGGCGACCCGACACTCAGGACAGGCTCTAATGGTCCTGTTGTCGAACTGTTTCGTTTGTCTCCATTTGCGGATACAACTCAAGCAGAATATATGCGAACACTTCTCGAGTATACCGAACCGGCGCTCAGTTATCGGCTCCTTCTCTATGACGATATCCATACATATACCGCAGGCCTTATCCAGACTGCGCTGAACGGCAAACGAGATCTCCATTTCCCGCTCGTGTTCGCGAATGCACTCATCCCTGTGCTTGTTCTGCTGGGCCACATCGCCCGGGTCCAGACAGGAACGGCCGCAGAGGTCACATACGGATCCATGTGTGTACGTGCAGTGGCCGTCCGGATAGGGACAGACGCCGTCTATGCTGTTGATCGCAAAAGGACAGAGAGTTTTGTTTTTAGTCGCACTACTGGTACTACTGGTGTGCGTCGTCGGGTATACAGTGTTCGGCACAATAGTATTGGCGCTCTTCTGCTGCGCACTACTAACTGAGTCATGTTTTGCGCCCATTATTTGAGCGTATGTTTTGTGCGACGACTGGACAGTGGGATTGGGATTACGTGAACAACTAGTCGACGACAACAGATTTGGATTCGGTTCGGAATAACCGGAATCTTCGGACGACTGACGCGAATCTGTGATAAGACTAGGATTGGATGATTGGTTCGACTGTTGCTGTTGTTGTTGCTGTTGTCGTCTCTGCGGCGATGAACTACTTATCACTGTTTGATTGAATGGTACTAATTGTGGTCGACTCGTGTGAGCAGAACTCGTATTACTATTTGTTTTCGGTTTAAGCAATGTTTCACTTATTGACGCATTTATTGGATTATTGGCTATCGATTGGTGCGATTGCTGTCGACTTAGTTCTCCTACTGGTTGTTGAGGTATTGGACTAACTGTGCTCTGAATGGGTGGCCGCTGATCCTCGGCTGCCATCTCTACTTCTGCTACGACTACTTCATCGTCTTGTGCTAACCGATGGTTCGTTAGTATAGACGATGCGTCCAAATGAACGAATCTGTCATTGAATTGAAACAAAAGCCAAAAACTCTTTAATCAAATGCAATGACATATCAGTAGAAGTCATAGAAAATATTCAAACATTAATATCAATACAATTATCTGTCGACAAGTTTTTTGACTTTTAATATCAAATTCTATTTACAGATGACTTTCAAAACAAACAAAAACAAAAAAATTAAATTAATTTGTTTTCATATTTGCCAATAAAAGTGAAAAAAAATTCGCGAAAAAAAATAAGAAAAATATTATCAAAAATCAAGAATAAGTACGAAAATGAAATGCAAAATAATCTAAAGGAAAATATCGAATAAATTAGACTTAAATTGAATTTTAAAACCGAAATAAAAAATATTTCGAAAACTAATCGCAAAAATAAGGTTTTAAAAAAGGGATAACTTTTAACATTAAATCGATTCAAACAAAAGCTACAAAAACAACAATTTTATTATATATTTCTAATTAATAGCAGAACAGAAAAAAAGAAGAAAAAAAGCCAAAATAAAAGCCAATAAAGTACAGACTCTATGGTTAATAGAAAAAAACTAAATATATAAATAATCGTTAACTTAATTAACTTTAATAACGTTTTGCACAAAAAACATATTGAATTCAAAGCCAATAAAAAGTGAATAAAACATAAAATGAGTCGAAAAAAGGCATAAAAATAATAAAACGCATCAAAAGATTAATAATAATAATAATAACTTTTGACCAAAATTTTGGGCGAAATAAGAGATATTTTAAATAAGAAAATAAAACCTAAATTCAAGACAATAGTACACGTATTCCGCATCCCTGGTGAGTAAATATTGCAGGTATTGCAAGAATATCTGACTTATCAATAGTTAAGAAATTCATTTCCTTTAACCAATTGATGATTTCATAACCAATACTATGTGGATAACTATCAGACCTTTCCATACATTATATGTATTGCATAAAACAAAATCAATGTATAGTTCGTCTCTCAATCTGTATGTGTGTACACACTGTCTGTCATTACAATTATGTAATTACTGTCTTATAATAAATGTCTCTTAACTACCAATAATACCAATGACTTAATTCATAACATTTCCAATGTATATGAAAAATGAATATTTAGTTCCTGCTCAATAAGCATGCTTATTTTTAAAATTCAAATTCATTACAATCCAGGTATATATGAATATTTAAAAATAAAACATTTAAAACGCAAAAACTGTTTATTAATGAAAAAATATTTTCAAAATAATTTAAGCGAAAATATTCATAAATAAAATCATTTATTCAAATGTCAACTGTTTTCTGAATATTCGCATAAAAAACATAATTATTTTGGAATATCTTCTGAATAACAGAAAATAAAAAAAAACAAATAATCAGATTATTATTCAAACAAAATAAGAGGAAAAGTCAACTCTTATTATCGAAAAAAAGTCAATCATTTAATACAACAACAAAAAAACAAACGAATAAATAAAAAAAATTCAAATAAAATGCAAAAAAAACAGAAATAAAGTAAAAGAAAATAATAATAATTAAGAAAATATCAATTTTAACAATAAAATAATCAAAAAAAAACAGAAAAAGAGGTGAAAAACAACAACAAAAAAGCCGAAAAAACGCAATAAAGGAAATGCAAAAATCAATTGCATTAAACAAATACAACAGAATTCTGAACACATTTGCCATAAAATTATAATCAAATCAAAACCAAATCTAATACTAAGAACAGAGTTATAATGAGACCAACAAAATGGATATCAGGTCTAAACAGTTGCCTCTCTTTCCTCATATCAGACCAACAAACAGTTCGATCCAATTCTACCTGAGCTCAAATATCTCAATAACCTAAAGGAGTGGTACATCCACTCAATTACCGGTACTTTTATTTCAATGAACGTATGATTTATGTTATAAATACAGAAAAAAAATCTCAAATTCAATGCAAACGTCTGTTAAGTATTGACTGATTGGACAGATATTTGAATATTTTCAATGATTGGACAGATATTTGAATATTTTCAATGAAACAAAGGGCTGGGCTTGGGGTCCGGCACAACATCGGCACTGATTTTAGCCCAAACTCGGAACACATATTTCACAACTGATACAAAATTAATTACAAATAAATAAAAAAACAAATTAATCAGAAATTAATTTAATTATAGAAAACGATATAATACTTAAAAATAACTATAAAATCAAATCTAAAGTCAAAACCTGTGAATAAGTATTACAAGGCTTTCGATATTCAATACAAACATTCATTTTATTCAATACAAGAAAAAATAAACAAAAAATGAATTACAAGAAAAATAATAATAAAAACACAGAAAAAGAGTTCAAAAAAGAAGAAAATATTTCATTAATTCTCTTCAAAAAAAAAAAAATGACAAAAATCTCAACGAATTTAATTATATTCTTAAATATCATTAAATAATTCAAATAAAAATACATTAAAACGAGAAAAAATAATAACAAAAAGCTCTCAAAAAACTACTTTTAATATTGAGTTAAATAAAAAAAATACTAATCTTTTCCTCAAAAAAATGTTAAGAAATTCTGAAAACTTCAAAATAGATAACAAAAGAGCTGTAAATAAATAAAACTTTTCCTTAACTTATATTTAACTTTTGCACAAAAAAGACGGAAAAATAAGTTATGAATAATTGTAATCAAACGATAAGTTTGACAAAAGAGAGGGAAAAAACTTTTGGAAAAAAGCATAAAAAAAATTTATAAATTCATAAATCAATTGAATATTTTGGTCGAAAAGAATAAAACAAAAACAAAGTTATAAAACGATAAAAAAAAACATTTATCAGAAAAACAAACCAAATATATATATATAATTATAAACACAAAAAAAAGCAAAACAAAATCAAACAAAAAAATTAAGTTTTAATTAAATAAAAACATAATTAATAACAAAAAAACCAAAACCACAAACAAATAGATTCGACAAAAAGCGGACAAAAAATAGAATAATTTTCTAAGAAATCAATAATTGTATGGAAAGTATGTGAAACAGAATATGTAAATAACAGAGAAGTTCTGAGAATTCAAATGACTATTGAGAGAGAAATGTGTCTCAAAAGTGCTTTCGCGAGACATAACTCAATACGTGTATAGATTTATAGACTATACGGATCTGTAATGTGTTGTGCAATGGCTGTGAAAACTGAAACCCTCTAATGATTAGAGTCTAATCAATCGCTAGGTTTGCAATGCATTTGCATAACTCTATTATCAAATGGTTGCACAAAATGAACAAAATTTATGATTAAATAACTTATAACTAAAACTCAATTACGTATCGAATATCAGTTCAAACGCTAAACACATTTCCAATACATTAAGAGTGTATTCAAACCAATAGTAAACTTATATTTCAAACAAATAATTATTTTTACGATATATATAATGCAACTAAAGCTATAAAAAGCATCGAAAGAGTGGAAAGAAAAGCATTAAAAATAAAAAATTCAATTAAAGGAAAAATTCTTTTGAAAAAATGGGAAAAAACTTATTAAACAAAAAGTGCGAAAAAAACAATTATATTAAGAGATGTGCAAAAGGAAGGGGTAGACCACAGGCCTCCCTGTGCTATAAGCAAACGGATAATCGAAAAAAAGGATTTTTAAAAAATAAAATAAAACCAATTTTTAAAAAACAATTGAGAAATAAATCGAAAAAAACAAAAACCATTCGACAGATAATTGCGTGAAAAATATGAAAACAAAGACAAAACAAAAAAAATATACGAAAAATAAGGGATTAATAGGAAAAACAAAAAAAATAATTAAATTGAAAACTAAACGAAAACAACAATTAATTAAATGTTTTTGTATTGTGTGCTGTTGTGGCCATACCTGCAATTGTCGCCATACATACAGTGCGACTGTAAGTGAAACCAACAGACCGTCTCCGGTATGGGCACCGATAGGTTGCTGTCGTGCGAGAACTGACACCAATCGCCGTCACGACAGGTGCCGCGAATGTGAAACCTAATCAACACAAACAAAAACCAAATATTAATTAATAAAAACAGAAAATATTTTACACAAAAAAAACTTATTCACAAAAAAAAACAAAAAATCCAAAAATAAGCCGAAAAACAGATGAAAAAATACAAAAAACAAATGATTCAAAAAAAAGAGTAAACAAAAAACAGAATCAGAAAAATAACAGAAAAAAAACAAAAATATTGAGTCATATGTAGAGTAAACACAAGAAAAAGGATTTTATATTTGTTTTTTGTTAACGTTTTTAATGCGATTTCGAGGAACCGATTGAAACCGTATTCTTGTCTTTCAATACAATCAATGCTTTTCGTTGATTAAGAAGTTTGAGTACGGATTGGATACTAACCGACACAACAGCTGTTTCTTATTATCCATTAATGGTATTGTTGTTGTCGTTTCTGACACAGACTTGCTATGAATGGCAGCCATTTCTATATCACTTATCTCTCTCTCAGTCTCTCTCTCTCTCCGTTCGTATGCACTGTTCGTATGTCTGACGCGAACTCAATGACTGTATGACTGACTGTCTGTTCAATACTCACAGTCTGTGTTCTGCTCTGTTGTCAAGTCTAGCCAATAGATAATTACCAGCTATTCATATAAGACGTTACGCTTTGTAGGGGAAGAAGGATTCGAATTATTTTTCTGTATTATAACAATTTACTGTTTGTTTTGACAATAATTAAATAGATCAAGGTACATTCAATATTGATCTGCTCTGTTTTGATTATTGAAAATGATATGGGTAAAAATAAGAGCAAGCTAATTAATTGTATACCATAGAGGGAGTACGAAATAAGCATTATGTTGTTTATGAATACAATTATATAATTAAAATGTAATCATTAAATACAAGCAATAAATTACGTCAAATAAAAAACTGAATAATAATAATATTGTATTAAAAATAAAATTGAATTAAAAAACATAAACAAACCATAAGTTTGAGTAAAACCGGCGAATATTTAAACTAAAAATCTATAAATAAATTGAAAGAAAATAATTTCTAAATTGAATTGAATTAAAAGATATTCTGATTAGTCGTTCGTATAATTAATTTTGATATTAAAATGAATAGAAATTTGAATAAAACTAATAAACTGTTAGACAATACGAACGCTAATAGCGATCAGCCGTTTGTAATGACGTGTAATAACAGTAACAATACTAACAATAAGATTAATAATAGGTTTATATCTGTATTCATAACAATCATATTTTTTATACTACTATTGCTGTCATTAATACCGATAACTCGGTCTTCGTTGCCATCGCTTCCGACGACAGACTTCGGCTCAAAGTCTTCGCTAAATGTGTGCCAGAGATGCAAACTATTGACCCAATCATTCCAATCGGTATACTTTTCAATTGATCCTTGATACTGATGAAATTATCATTCAATTATGCTTGCTTAGTCACTACCATGCTTATTGTTTATCAAGTTAGCTTTAAATATGTTCCTACACCTAATTAATTATCAATCCACTTTTGTTAGCTTGCTAATTATGAACTGTTTTGAATATTTTATAAGTGCACCTTGCTACATATTGTACCTAGATAGGTTATTTATTGCATGTACATATTTTATGAACTGTTGCCTTGCTTAATTGTAATGTTACCTGGACATATCAGGTATTTTATCATGGTAGTTATCAGGTTTGATCCATTACTGTAGCCAATGTAATTTGTTCTGGTTATTTTCCCATAAGACCAAGGTCATATAGTAGAGCTGATGATTTTGATTATTCATATTTGAGCTAAAGTTAAGACTTCTTTAAGTTTTATCAATAGTTTTGAATCTATTCTTGTAATGAATTGAAAACATTTTCAATACTTTCCATACATTTATGACTCTATTTGTGTCAAAGAATTGGTTTTTGAAATGAAATGGATTTTTATCTGAAAGACGTTATATTTAATGAGTATCTGTGCTCAGGGTCTGGAGCGAACCAGTCGGGGCAAGTATGAAGGCGGGGACACGAACTGGGAAGAGGCGAAGTTGGGCTCCTATGCCAACTCTGAGATACGGCTGACGGAAATACAGGAACAATTGTGCGCCGAACTGAGCACTGGGAAGGATCAGGTATTACACCATTCAATAACATTCCAATTGGTTTCCAATCAAAGCAATCAAATGTCAAAAATGTATTTCTTTATCATTGAATCAAAAGTGTCATCACTTGGCCGAGGAGTACGAGCCCCAGATCGAGAACTGGTGGTTCAGTCGACGCCAATCACAGCAGCAGTCGCTCTATGATTATCTCTGTTTGGAACAGATGAAGGCCTGTTGTCCGGACGGCCACTTTGGGCCCGAGTGTAAGCCTTGTGCGGGCTTTCCGGACAGTGTGTGCAACGGTCGCGGCTATTGTGCGGGCAATGGATCGCGCGATGGAAGCGGTAAATGTGTTTGCGATACGGGTTTCGCCGGAAATGATTGCAATAAATGCGGAAAAAATTTTTACCAAAACCTCAACCAAACGACCGATGGCTTGGTTTGCGAGCCGTGCGATAAGTCCTGTGCGGACTCGTGTCGAACGGCCGGCCCTAAGGGCTGTCTGGTCTGCAATACCGGCTATATTTGGGACAACGACTACGGGTGCGTTGATATCGACGAATGTGTGGACATGGGAGTGAATCCGTGCGAATCCAACGCCTTCTGCATCAATACCGACGGTTCCTTCTATTGCTATCGTAAGTGTCTTTTGTTGTCTGCTCTGAATCAATGTCCCAAAAGACCAGTGTCTGTCAGTCCTGAGCTCTGGTTTAAGTGCAAGTCTTTCAAAGACCTGTTCCGACAATTGAAGAATAAAAGCCGAAAGTCTTGACCAGAATTTCAGTTTTGATTAATTAATGATTTTTTTAATATAATTTCAATTTTTTCTATTCATTAAAATCTAATTTATTATTAATTTATTTAAAATTCATTTTTTTATTATTTTTATTGAAATTAATTCTCAATTAAATTAAATTTTAAATTAAAAGAAACTCAAAATTCTTTTTTTCTTTTTTTGCATTTGTTTTCTGATATTATTAAAAAGATTTTATATTTGTTTGATTCAAAAGTACATAAAAAATTTTTGCTCTAAATTGTAGTAAATTTTGTGATTATTTTATGTATTGAATAAAAAGTTTTATTTTGTTATGTTTTAACCGAATATGTATTGAAATAATTTTTTTTTATTTTATTTAACGAAGAATGTGATAAAGCCTGCGATGGATGCAATGGTGACGGACCCGATTCGGTAACTGTTCTGAACTGATTTTTATTATACCTTTGATTTTCTATATACAGTAAATCGTGATTTGTTTGAGCAATAAGTCTATAAAATACTCATTACATGAAAAGCTATTTTTTTAAAATTAAATATTAATTATTATAGTCTATTTCTGGCCTTTTATTAGTCGTTCGCATAAATTATTTATTAAAATATCGATCCAATGATTGGACAGTATTTTTGCAGACAATCCTATTATGAATAAAAATGTGGGTTTTTTCACTGTTTATAGACTTATCTAAATTTTTTTTGTACCGTAATTATAATAATAATTATAAATCAGTTTCTTTTGATTAGAATCAGGAAAAATGATTAATAGGATGACATGGGTTAGTTGGGAATAAGCGTATGATAAGGATCGTACGATTCTTATCACAAAAACTTACTTTACTTTCCGAATAAAAATTCTATATTTTATTTGAGTTTTTGTTCAGAAAAAAAGCAAACTTTTAGCCAATTTTTGTTATCATTTAATTAGCAATGCTTTCGATGTAATCGATATTCAATTATCTGAAAGACTAAACAGAATATTCTTACGGATGAAACGCTTGCTATTCTATACATATCTATACTGTTTATAAGTATAGCTAAGTTTGCAATCGATTAACAATAGATATCATTCCTTAATACCAGTGTCTGAGGTGCGCACCCAATCATATGCTGAAGGACGGCATCTGTATTGATCTGAACGCTAATAAACGTGAATTCCATATATCGCTGGCCCGTTATGCGACATACCTGGGCTTATGTGTGGCCACATGCATAATATTCCGGAACAACATCTATATCGCATCGGTTATCGGTGTTGTCGTTGCCGTATATATAACTGTTTCCGAGTTTACCCTTAAAGACGATATGTTTAACCCGTTATCCAATTGGGCCCAAAGTTTTGTCAACTCATAGGACAGACCTTAACTGAACCAAAAGTTTGTAACCAAATGTAAAAATGCATTAAAATAACAAAACACATGAAAAACACATTCCTCTCATCAATAGATTAGTTTATAATTCGTATAATTATTACAAAAATTATAATTAATTTTTCTGTTTATTCATACGATTAAACTGTTTTTTAATATCTGCGCTAAACTACTAGTCCTTTAACTAATATTTTTCAATTAATTATTTGTTTGTATTATTCGATTGTCGTTCAAAATAACTGATAATTACTTAAAATAAATGTTAAATAAATTAGTTTTAAAAATATTAATAACAGAAAAAAACAAATATTTATTTGTAATTAAATTTGTTTTTTATTCATTTGTAATATTAAATACAATTTTTCTGTTTTTGTTTTAAATAATAATAATTTTTCTGCAAAATTCAATTGATTGGGACTTAAAAGAAAAAGTCTGACTATAAGTGTGTTTTGAGTCAAAAGAAATTTATCTCTAATTCTAATGCAAATCAAGAAAAAAAATATTATTTTATAAATAACTTAATTATGAAAAAACTCATTAAAAAAGTGAAAATAACTATTAGAACAGAAAAAAAATATTTAAACAAGAATTCTGAGAATAACTGTTCAATAGCTCTAAAAAGGAGAAGAAATATATATTTTCTATAATAATAATAATCAAACGAACTGTGCGTTTGAGAAAATATAAGATAACATTTGAAACGTAAATAAAGTCTGAAAAATGTCTTTCAATTTGTGTTTATATTTCAAACAAAAGTCTCACAACTGTTCCCAACTCTTTAGGTGCTTCTGGGTATAAGAGCGGATACAATACAATGTTTGGGCACAGTTACCAAATATGAGTCTCTCTTATTTCGCCAATTATTTGATTGGCTTTTTGTAGAGCCTATCGATTAAAGCGAAGCAAAAAAATAAAATATAAACAAAAAATTCAAATCAATGTATGCATACCTTGAGCATCTCCGCGGCCTCCCTGCGCCTGATGGCAATGTGCTCCGACTCCTGCAACAGGTCGCCGAACTGGTCGTGTTTGTACAGATGAGTGACCAGTTCTGACTGCAGATTGTCTTTAACGAAGTTCACCAGAAAATGCATAATAGCTTTGGGAACCGTGTCCTGAATGCTCTTCCGTATGATCAGGAAATAGGATTTAATCAGTCTTTCGATTACATCACAATCCCTTTGCTCGCGCGCCGACAGCTTACGGCTTGTCGTTATTGTCGGCTATCGATAGCAAAAAGTATAGAAAATTATAATTAAATTCATTCTTAAAATCAGAATAAATACAGAATTAGTGCTAAACTACTCACGACTTCAGGCAAGAGGTTCACCGGTTTCATAGGTGACTGTACTCTGAGCGCAGACATATCGCTGGCAACTGTACTCTCGTCGAGACCACTGTCCACATCTCCGTTAGCATTGGCCGAACGATTGTTAGAATTGGCGGACATTTTCTGCTGTTCTTTAGACATGAAAGTCGAGAAAAAGCCGGAACTCGACTGAGTCTGCTGTCCGGCCAGTACTTCCGTCGGACGGTTAGCAGTGTTGGCACCAATTCGGGTCACATACTTCTGGTCGCTATCGACAAACTCCAGGTTCGGCTCATGCGCTCGCTTCTGAAGACTAGCACTGCGTTTCTCTTCGCTATTCTTGATAAGTGTGCCGACCAGTTGTGCGTCGTGGAAGTCCGGGTGCTTTGTGTTTATATAAGCCAGTTCTATGTAAACCAGGTTCTCGACCATCGAGTTGGTTGTGGGCAGTCGTCGGCGCAGTAATTGTGTCACGACATCCATAATCCGTTCGTGAAGTTTAGGGAAGCGAAGCATCTCTTGCTATAAATCGGACATTAAATTGCATTCAATTGTTGTTCGCTTTAAATGCTATCAATTGTTGACAAACAGTAGTCATTGGTTGGCATACCTGTACTTCAAGGCCGCAGTGCTGTATAATTCTCTGCATCTCTTCGTGCACTAACTCAACACATCTAAGACTCGGCTCTTCTAAGCGTCTGATCTGTCGCTTAACCAACAGTTCGAATGAGACTTCGGGCACAAAGAGCGCCGGACGCGGACCCTATGGACAGTCCAAACGAAGAATAATAAATAAAAGCAAAAATAAATGGATTTGTAGCTCAAATACAGTGGCATTCCTTATGGCTGTGAGAATATCAAGTGTTGTCAGTCCTCCCAACGGGTGAATAGAGTCGAGGGTTCGGCCGAATGTCTCGTGAAATATATAGCAAATCCGAGCGCCGCCACAAAGCTCTGTCGTCTCTATGTTACGGGCCGTGCCCTCAATGGTTGCGCAATAAGAAGACGCGAATTTGGTTATGATCTGCAGTAATGTCTGTCCCTATCGTTAACCGAATAAAAAAAATCCGATTTTTATTATAAAAATATTTTTTTTGTGGTATTTATTGAGTTTTGAAATAATTTTTTTGTTTAAAATATTTATTAAATATGTTATGAAATGGTATTGAATTCAGGCTTCAATCGGCAAATTCAATGTCCAGTTATTCTTACCGCCGCCCCCTTTGGGTCATCCTATCCACCGATTAGTTATTAAATGTTAGGAAAAAAGAATTTTTGAAAAAATTAATCGATTTATGAAAAAGATTCAGAATTTGCAGACAATAATCGCAGACAAAGACACCAAAAGTCAGACCAAAAATAACAACAAAAAAGTTTACAAAAATATCGAAATAAATATCAATTAAATGGCATTCAATTGATTCGCAAATTAATATCAAAATCAAAAACAAATAACGGATTTATACTAAAAATAAAAT
Source organism: Eueremaeus valkanovi (assembly GCA_034693305.1). NCBI lineage: Eukaryota > Metazoa > Arthropoda > Arachnida > Sarcoptiformes > Eremaeidae > Eueremaeus > Eueremaeus valkanovi. Next base: position 20,290 of record JAQIWA010000874.1, read on the forward strand.
CAATTTCTGTATTACCTGATCATCGACTGCCACGCCGTATGAGTTGAGCAGCGATTGGAACTGAGATATCATGACATTGACCCGGGTCTTAAGCTCAGGCAGACAGTCGCGGATGTGATGCATAAGAAGCTATAAAAACAAAACAAAAATATTATTTACAGCAAATATAATAAGAAAACAAATAATAATTTTCTATTCACTCGATTCAATGTCTTCGCCAGATATGGCGACCCGTTTCTGGTGGCCAGCGATGGATACTTGCGCTGCAGATACAAGAGCTCGTCTTTGAGCGACTCGTTTATACTTTTCTTATTAATGATGTCTTGTTGTGATCGGTTGACGACACCGATGATACCCAACTTCACAGGTATGATACGACCGCACAGGACGTCTATGGCATCGGTGCCCGCGTCCATCAAATCCAGTTTTGTTATCACTGCTAGTGTTCGGCGACCTGTGCCGACACAAAACAGATATTACATAAAATATATGCAAAATATTTTAATTCAAAGACATGTTTGCAATGCTAACCGTCCGGATCGACATCTTTGGCCAACTTGAGCGACTCGGATGTGGCGAAGTCGGTGTTAGCGGGCGTTACGGCCAATATGATTGAGTTCGGGTTAGAAATGTATTTAAGGATCAGATTCCGGATCTGGACCTCAATGTCCTCGGGCTGGTCGCCGACCGGCACTTTCGTAATGCCGGGCAAATCAACTAAAGTCAAGTTCACGACTCGCGAGGAATGGATCTTAAGATTGATGGGTTCGGGGCAAATGCCTTTGTTGTTGCCGCCCATCCGTTCCGTTTCGTTCTCTATCTCGCGTCGGATATCATTGAAATCGGTATAAATTTTATTCTTCGTGTGCAAGAACTTTGCCCACTCGTCCAGATCTACCGTTCCTTTAGGTTGAAAAGCAATCGTTTAGTAATGGATTTGTTTTAACGACTCGTTTAATGCCTTTACGCTCTGAATGTTATCAATCGGTTACTACAAGTGCTGACTATTGGCTCAAAAAATCTAAACCCATTCTAACCTAATGTCAGTTTAACCGAATTGATCCCAAAAATAACCAGAAAACTACCCGTCCTTTCCTTCGTATAAAAACATTTATTAAATATTGACTAAAAAGACGAATAAATCGATGACTATATGAGTGGAACCCAAAGCCCAGACCCGAACCCAAACCGCAGACCCGAACCCAAACCGCAGACCAAAAGCCGAGGCTAACGGACCGATACCTTCATTGGAATCCCTGACCGTCTTATCATTTTTGGCCACGTATTGCAGTTGCAGTATAAGTGGCCGACGGGTGACAATGCCTGCGCCTCTCGGGAGGAAGTCTTTGCCGACAATGGACTCCAAGACCGATGACTTGCCGGAGGATTGGGTGCCGACCACTACTATCTGCGGCAATAGTATGGCATCCGTTCCTATCGTATTGAAGACGTCCTGCAATTTGTTGATTATTGGTATCAAAGCCTCCATTCCTGGCCTTCAATACAATTAGCGCTTAATTTAAGGATTAGTTTAGTTAAGAGTTTATATGAATTGTGTTATAAACTCATTATTATTAGCGATAAATGGCTTTAATTTTTAATTGTATTTACAGTTTAAGTGCAAACAAATGAGTCGATTGTTTGGCCTTTTATTCACTGTTTTTGTTGTGTTTTCTGTTTTCTGTTTATAAACCGTTGAAATACTGTTCAGTTTGAATGCAATACTGTTGTGCGCACTGTTCGCATATAGTGTTACGCTTTTATTGTTCAGGTACAACAAGAGTGTGTCTATGCTCCTGGACAGTTTACTGTTATGAATTATTGTCTAGGATTAACAAGATTATTTGAAATTGTTCACCCGGTACCTGATCCAATGTGTCAGGGTATATTTAAATGTTCGGTTTTACCTTCAAGATAAAAATGTACTCTGTACTTTAATGTAAAACCTATTTAATACAGTACATTTGATCAAATGATCATGGTAATCTAAAGGGGTGTTCATAAAAGGGTAAAAATAATAATTATTGAATTGATTAATAATATTTCTGCTTGATTGATTTATAATATTGGTGATAAGTCAACAAGAAGAAATAATCAACTTGAAAAATGATATTGATCATTTTATGAATAACCCGGTACGCTTTTTTGCTTGAGTGTCCGATATTAATAGGAGCAGAGCTGCTTTTTATTAGGAATGCAATTAAATATCATAAGAGAAGTAATAAATTCTGAATATATTTTTAGTGATATCTCTGTAGCTTCTGGTCTGTATCACAACCCGGGTATCACTTCCCATATCTGTGCGATCAAAGTTCAGCCCTGGTATTCATGCAGTATATAATCGCATGAATGATAAAAAGATCTAAACATTTGTTAAGAAGTCTTATATCGAAAACAGAAACTTATAATAACTTATATTAATTGTGAGAATGCCTTCTAAAAGACTAACTGTGCTGTTCGCACCGTTAGACGCCCTGGGTCATATCAATGCGTGTCACGGCATTGCAGAGAAGCTGAGAGATAGCGGACATAGAGTTGTCTTCGCAATAGATATCGCATATAAAGGGAAACTCGAAAAGTATGGCTTCGCTGAAGAAATACTGGAAGTGCCGCCAAAAGAGGGAGAGAACAGGGATATTGACATCTGGTCTGACTTTGTCTATAAGTACAAAGATGTTTATCGACGGGAACCGATTGAAATTCTCGGCACCAGTACTGTAACCGGCTTTGGAATGATGTTCGACAGAGTGAAGGCCATTGACTCACAATATAAGGCAATCATTGAACGAATAAAACCCGATTTGATTACAATCGACTCATACATCGGTTCGCCGACACTTACCAACTCTGGTAGGCCTTGGATTCAACTCTGTTCAGCTGCGCCGCTCTGGTACTTCCATAATGATAAGCTGCCACCACCCTGGTCAGGTTGGTCTACTGTTTGATTATGTAGTAATAACTGGCCATTAAATGCAAAATAGAAATAGCATTTGGAAGTGTACTTGATTAAGACAGCACATTCACTTCACCCTGAACTTTTTTTCCCCTTGTACCCTTTCTTTATTTAACAATTGAACTTGCTAAAAACATGTCTTGTAAATAGGAATGACCCAGAACTCAGTCGGTTATCGTTACTATTTGACAAATAATCTTTGGAAGTAGTCCCGGTCAAATATGAATACCCTTGCATGTTTTATATACACTATCACTAAGACCCAGACAACAAGTAATGGAATAAAATATTTCAAATAATTGTCTTATTCTTTGTTTCTGTAATAAAGGTTTGCCAATCGATGGCAATCGGAATGAATGGAAAGAATTTCGCGAAAAATTCAATCAAATATTCCTGGATTTGCACAACAGAATCAGCACCTGGTTCGTTGAGCAGGGTCTGCCGCCACTCGACTCAAGCAAAGCCAGTATTTTGCACCCGGAGTCAAAATATCTGAACATTTATTTATATCCGAAGGAACTGGATTACAAAGAATTACATCCTTTGCCGTCAAATTGGCTGCGAATCGACGGCTCTGTGCGCACAACCATCGAGTCCTTCGCAATACCTGAGTGTTTGCGCCAAAGAGAGGGAAAACTTATATTCTTTACTATCGGTTCTTACGGCGCATCCAATTTGGATCTTATGGTACGATTGACACAAATTTTAGGCAAATCTGAGCACAGGTTCATTGTATCGAAAGGTTCACTGCATGACAGATACGAACTGCC